>CAJDSM010010625.1:0-15729 GCA_903981925.1 Ostrea lurida | reverse complement strand
AGTGAGCTATTCTATCACCTTTGTCCGTCGTCGCGTGTCTGTCTGTTAACTTTTCACATTTGTTCGACTTCTTCTCAAAACCGTGGGCCAAATTCAACCAAACATTGTACAAATTACCTTGGATAAAGGGGAAGTCGAAGTTTGTTCAAATGCAGGCCAGGCCCCCTCAAAGGGGAGATATCACGGAAATGCAAAAAATAGGGTGGTGTCATTTAAAAATCTTCTTCTCAAGAACCACTGGGCCGAGGAAAGCTGAATTTATAGGAAAGCTCCCTGATATAGTGGAGATTCAAGTTTGTTCAAATCATGACCCCCGGGGTACGATGGGGCCACATAGGGGATCAAAGTTTTGACAATGTGATAATAGAAAAATCTTTAAAATCTTTCTTCTCAAGAACTACTGGCCAGGAAAGCTGAAATTTTATAGAAGCTTCCTGATATAAAGGAGATTCAAAGTTTGTTCAAATCATGACCCCGGGGGTACGATGGGGCCACAATAATAGGGATAAAAAGTTTTGACATGTGAATTATTTAGGAAAAATATTTAAAAGTCTCTTCTCCAAGAACCACTGGTGCCAGGAAAGCTGAAATTTATATGAAGCTTCCTGATATAGAGGAGATTCAAGTTGTTCAAATCATGACCCCGAGGGTACGATGGGCCCCCCAATAAGGATCAAGTTTTACATATGATTAGTATAGGAAAATCTTTAAAAATCTTCTTCTCAAGAACCACTGGCAGGAAAGCTGAAATTTTTATATTGAAGCTTTCCTGATATAGAGGAGATTCAAGTTTGTTCAAATCATGAGCCCCCGGGTACGATGGGGCCCCATAGGGATCAAAAGTTTACATATGATTATATAGGGAAAATCTTTTAAAAATCTTCTTCTCAAAGAACCACTGGGCAGGAAAGCTGAAATTTATATGAAGCTTCTGAAATAGAGGGAGAATTCAAGTTTGTTCAAATCATGGCCCCCCCGAGGGTACGATGGGGCCCAATAAGGGATCAAAGTTTACATATGATTATATAGGGAAAATTTTAAAAATCTTCTTCTCAAGAACCACTGGGCCAGGAAAGCTGAAATTTATATGGAAGTCTTTCTGATATAGAGGAGATTCAGTTTGTTCAAATCATGACCCCCGGGGTACGATGGGGCCCCAATAGGGGATCAAAGTTTACATATGATTATATAGGAAAATCTTTAAAAATCTCTCCAAGAACCACTGGGCCAGGAAAGCTGAAATTTATATGGAAGCTTTCTGATATAGAGGAGATTCGATGTTTTGTTCAAATCATGACCCCGGGGGTACGATGGGGCCCAATAGGGGATCAAAGTTTTACATATGATTATATAGGGAAAATCTTATAAATCTGTCTTCTCAAGAACCAACTGGCCATGAAAGCTGAAATTTATATGGAAGCTTTCTGATATAAAGGAAGATTCAGTTTGTTCAAATCATGGACCCCGGGGGTACGATGGGCCCAATAGGGATCATTTTTTTTTCAGTCAATATATGACGACATATTACAAAGTGTAGTTTTTTCACGCAATTGACTTAATATTTGTATATATCTATTGAATTAATAAAACATGGATGACGTAGTAATATTATTATCATGTGGACTTCAAAAGATAACCACGTGCCACATGGTCACACAAAGCGTCTACACACGATATGCTGGGATAGCTTTCAATGGATTTCGATACAACAGAATTTAAAGTCCAATATTGAGCCGGGTACTGCCACCAAATTGTTATAGGGGTCAAAATTTGACACTATGATTATATAGGGAAAATATTTAAAAATCTTGCTTTCTCAAGAAATTAATGGCCAATGAAAAGCCTGTAATTTATATGAACAGCTTCCGTGATTTAATGGAGTCAAGTTTGTTCAAACATGCCCCGGGGCGTTCGATGGGGCCCCAATAGGGGATTCACAGTTTCACACTATGATTATATAGGGTGAAAATCTTTAAAAATCTTCTTTCCTCAGAACACGGACCAGGAAAGCTGAAATTTATATGACAAGCTCCTGATATAGTGGAAATTCAAGTTCTGTTCAAATCATGACCCCAGGGTATGGTGCGGGCGCACAACTAGGGATCAAAGTTTTACCATTTGAATTAAAATATTAAAAATTGTCTTCTCGATAGATCAAAAGACAAAACATTTACGCTTAAAGCTTTCCTGATATAGAGTTAGAATTCAAATTTGATCAGATCATACCTCCCGGGGTTAGGGCAAGCCCACAAAGGGGATCAAAGCTTTTGCAATAAAATGTTCTTCTCCAGAACCACTGGTAGTTTTAAGGAAACTTGAAAATTCTTTTCTAAATCACCGCTGCTGGAGCCAGGGCCAAGTCACTCAGGTAGCGATGTGCCCATGGGCCTCTTGTTTAATTTATGTTTGATGCGATCAGCGAAACGCATGTTTAGGAAAGATGGAAAATCCGTTGCTGGATTGGGATTCAACAACTGGACCCCTGCATAACTTAGTCGGTGCTATAACCACTGAGGTTCTATCCAGGCTAATAGTATTAGCTCCACTACTAAGTACCCCCTCCTTTACCCATTAGTTTGTCTTTTCCCCTTTGATTGTACACATTGATCTAGACTCTTTCTGCCTTAGCAGGACTTATCACCCACAAATCTAGAGTTTGGGAAACCGCATTAAATGTAGTATATATAGGATGGAGAGAACATCTGTGGCCAGAACTGGAATGAAACCTGTTGCTATATCAGGCTTGCTTAACACTGACCTTACGCGTTCACCGGTCAGCCAACTCACATGCCTTAACCAACTGAGCTACTACGCCTGACCACTCTTTAGCAACGCGTTTAACTACTGAGCCTACCGGCCGATTCCACGCTTATAGCCCAACTACCAACAGGTTTAACCACTACTAGTCCCAGGCTCCCCGCATCATATTCCAAGCAAACTGCCTACACTGAAGCTATCCAGGCCGATATCCACGGTCCATATTAGCCCTAACGTTACAACAGGTGCTCATAACCACCTGAGCTATCCAGGCCGAGATCCACGGGTCCATTATAGCCTAACTACAACAGGTGCCTCCTTAACCACACTGCAGCTATCCAGGCCCGTATACTCCCCGGTCCGTCATAGCCTAAACTACAAACAGGGTGCTCCAACCACTGGCTATCTCCAGCGCGATTATCCACCGGTCCATATAGCCCTAACTACAACAGGTGCTCTAACCCACTGGCTTCCAGGCGACCGGTCCATATCCCAAAACCAGGCCCACCGAGGTACGCCATCAAAAGGTCATATAGCCCCAACCAACTATTTACATTGGAACGCAATTGATAGTGGTAGATTCCTTATTTAAACGCAAGAAATCAGTATCACAAAATGACCTGTAAACATGACTGTGAAGACATGATTTGTGATCTCTCTTTTGATCAGAAAGTTTTAGCAAATAAAAATTAAAAAACAAAGTAATTTTAACTCAATGAGTGCATGGTGCTTTTCTGCAAAACTACTCATTGACAATAACAAATTCCTGGCATAATTATTTAACCTGGGGGTCTACAGTATGTAGAAGCATTTAGCGGGGGCTTTACATAATTATGTAACTCCATGATCCGAGTTCCAAAAAAAATTTTGATTTTGTTTATGCTGTATATAAACTAATTGGTGTGCATGGCATTAAGGAAACGCAGAAAGTTGATGTACCGTGAATTTTACAACCCTAGGGTCGCCTGACTCTGGACAGGTCCGAATTTCGTTCAGTCTAGGGCCCCGAATCTGGACAGGTCCGAAATTATCGTTCAATACCTAAGGGTCCTGACTCTGGCACAGGTCGAATTATCGTTCAATACCTAGGGCCTGACTCTGGGACAGGTCCGAATTTATCGTTCAGTACCTAGGGTCCTGACTCTGGGACAGGTCCGAAATGAATTCGTTCAGTACTATTAATGGGAACTTTTGAAGGCATCTTGTTTTATACTGCAAATTGGCATAACATGTTATTAGCATTGCGGAAGAGTATTTTTCCTTTAGTTAAGAGTTACTTTCTCTTAGATTTTGATTTATTCTGTTGAATATACTATAGGAATATGCAAAATTTTCCAAAACTTGCAAAATGTTACATATTGAAGAATTACAAATTAAAAACAACCTGTGGGTGGTGGTGGGGAATCAAAACCAAATTACGGAAATAAGCGAAATATTTCATTCGCGATGCTAATAACATGATATGGCCGGAAATAACTTTACATTTCTGGTCAAGAGCCATTAATGATAATTTAAGTATTGGCTAATTTCAAGGCCTATCTGATAAGCCACACAGAGAATGTTCACAACTGGAAGTCTCACAAAACTAATTTTACAGCCTCCACCCCTCATAGATACCCTCTAACTTTTAGGATAACAATTGGATCCTCTTGTCCTGTACAAATGGCAATGAAGCATTGTGCTATAGTTTCAAGTCCATCTGGTTATTCCCATGTAGGAAGAAGTGTTCATAAGCCTATTTTACATCCTTCACTCCCTCTTATTTCTACAATAACTTTAAGGAAATGATTGATCCTCCCTGTCCTGGTAAAAATGGTATTTGAAGCATTGCGCAATTTCCAATCTATCCAAAATGAAGCCATAAAAGGAAAAGAAGCGTTTTGACAGACAAATAGTAACAAAAACAATGTCTCATCCCCCTGGAGATGGGGGGAAAGGACAAGCAATCATTTGCTTTTCTCCCATGTTGCATCAGCAACTCAATTAGAAAAGATTTGTAACAAATTAGTAAGTTGAATGCCGATTGTGAAACAGTAAAAAGTTCAGGCCTGTACCCAGACTTTTGGGGGGGGTTGGGGGGGGGGGGTGCTGGATTTAGGCGAGTTAATTAATGGTCAGTGTTCAGAAGTGAAATCCAATTTTAACTGTGCATTTTGCAGGGGGTGCAACCCCCCCCCCCTTGAGCCTTCAGCTCAGGTGAGCTAAAAAGTGTCACGTCACCAAAATGTTTAACACATGAACACTATTATACTAGATTTGGTCTCGTCCTGGTATCAAAACCTCCACCCCAGGGACCATGAAATTTAGAATTGTCAAAAAGGACTTAATTGCACGTAACAAATTTAGTTTTTCTTATACTATGGACACATAATATTATAAGAAAACTTGTTGAAAGCTGGTAAATTTTTGCCCCTTGAACCCCAGGTGTGCAGGAATCCTGAAATTTATTTCCACTTGTTCTAAAGATTTAATGTCAAGTACTGGAATTAGTATCAAGGTTAAAATTGTTACTGTAAAACAAGAATATTTAGCACACTATTTATTTTAAGAGTAAAAGAAAGACAAGAGTAGGAGAGATAGTTTAAGAAAACAATTGGTTCCTCAAATTATCAAATTTTTCTTTTTCACCATTTTTATAAAAAAAAAACTTTTGTAAATCCGTACTACCAGGACTGGAAACCATGCTGATTACTTTGATATGAACATCAACATTCTCCTTTTCATCCCCAAAAACTCAATTATCCCAAAGTCAACATTCCCCATTAATTAGCAACAAGCATTATATTGTGCAAATTCTCTGCAATCCGAGGTTCTATCCCCCCCCCCCCCTTTTGCAAGATAATTCCCATTTTATATATATTTAACATTCCATTATTTCCTGTAGTCAGTTTCTTTTCCTTTGTCTTTGAAATGTTGCTGCCATCAGTTTTGACTTTCCATTGCAAGTTGCTCTTAATCTAATTACAATTAGATCAGCGAATCAAAGTTTGCTAATCCAATTGTAATTAGATCAGCGAATCAATGGGTCTTGTTTGCCCTCAAGGACCCCAATTCAGTAAATCTCTTCCATGTCTATATGTTCCCTAATCCAATTGTAATTAGATCAGCGAATCAAAGGATCTAATTGCTCTCAACTTGTTTGCCCTAAAGGACCACAATTCAGTAATCTCTTCCATGTCTATAAGCAACAGATTCGACTTTCCATTGCAAGTCACTCTGACTTAACTTGAGTGCCCTCAAGGGCCCCAAACTGGTTTCATTAAATCTCTTTATAATATAATATTTGCCACAGGGTCTATTGTGCATATTACTTAAACTGGTCCTTTATAAACCAGACCGATACGGAAACACGATTCCCTTTGAATAGGCAAGCAGGCCTGCATTTACTCCACATACGCATCTGTTCTCAAGGAATCACAACAAGTTCTTTGATTTTATACATAGATCTATTTAATGTAAACATTGCTTAGAACAATTTACAGAGAATAAATTCATCCACTTAAAAATCCAGAGATCATGTACAGATTTAGTCATAAATATACTTTCTCATAAAAATATACAGCAAGAGTTGTATACAGCAGAGCACATGTTCAAACAAAGGCAACAGTTAAACTGTAGTATTTCAACACATGATCAATAATTTGGTACTAAGTAGAGAAAGTTAATTCATATTAAAAATCTATAAAACTAAATGTACATGTTAATCACAAAATACATTTGATTCCAATCATCCCATCCATTGTATAAAACTTCTAATTACATTGCAATCAGAACAAATTTTATCAATTGAAGAAAAGCGATGATAGTATGTACCGCATCATAATGCACGAGACCCACATAAAAACGAGGTCCGTCTAATGGAACATGAACACAGCTGGCTTCCATTTTCTGAAGTTCATACAAAATTTCTCTGCACAATTTCAATCTGCATATTGCACAACCTAAATTTAAATGATTTGACAGCAACTTCTTTCACTCATAATCAAATGACAACAAAGTTTGTAGGGGGTGAAAGTGTGAACTTCCGAACATCAGTATATACATATATGAAGATGGAATGAGCATATATAAAAGATACAAATCAGAAATCATGAAAATGGCTACACTGAGGAGTTGGACGAATCGGTTGTCTCGCTGCTGGACTCTTTGGGAATCTGGTTCAGTGCCACATCCACCAGCATGAAGAAGGACTTGAACAGGTCTGCGTTCTGCGGAGGGTTGGACGGGGAGGAGGGTGGTGATGAGTTGTCCTGGGAGAAGCTGTCTCCACGCGTTCTCGACTCGTTGACATCGGGGGAGGCGGACTCAGGTTCTGAGGAAAAATCACTGGAGGAGGCTTCACAGTCTGAAAGGTAGCCGTCTGGATCCGATACCTTCTCCAGCGAACTTTCTGCACCAAACCCGCCCGGTGTAAACGTAACACGGTCCAACAAGGACTGCTTGTGCTTGCGGGTTATTGTGTACTGGAGAGGGTCCTGGCCATCTTTCTTTATCATCTCTGGCAAGATTCTTCGACGAGCATTGATAAACCAGTTGCACACTTGCAGAACAGTCAAATTTGTGGCCGAGGAGAGATACACCTTTTCTTGATCTGATGGATACGCATTATAGCGGTGCTCATAAAGCCAGTTTTTCAGGATACGGACAGCTTCTTTGGGTAAATTTCCACGCCTACGTCTTGCGTCACTGAGACCATCATCATCTCTCCTGGAGTCCGAGTCGTAGTCATTCTCCCAGGGTCTGGCAAATTTGAAATCTCGAACTAAACAAAATAAAAAGAATAAATGTAAATATAATTTTGAATGCATCTATCTCTGAACACACAAAGATCGTAAACTGAGATAAAAGTTCAGTCGACATCCACGTACCCCCCCCCCCCCCTTTTTTTCCCCCAAATACTAAATTTTCTATATTGTACAAGTTAAAGCAATAAAATCTTTTATTTACTGCACTAGTTTTCTAAATGTGAAACAAAAATGATGTAGCATCAATATCTAAAGTTGCACCACCTGTACATCAAATTTGCCGCCGATTGTTTACAAGCAATGTAGTGGCCTTGACATTTCGAAAAACAAAACATCTCGCAACTTTGCTAAAAATCAAACGTCAGTTGATGACTTTCGTGACATTTTCATTTATAAGACAATAACTGCTCAGCAAATGATATGCTACATTAACATGTTGTGTACAATTAAATGTCAACTCACGGTCAGAAAGACTGACAGATGCACCAATTAATACAATCTTTGGGATAAATAGCACATTTCAAACCATACTTTACATTTATTCCCATTTTGAAAGATATTTTACATTAATTTACAACACTAAAGTGCATAAATCAATGAGTGGAATTCACCCAATGCGTTGTTGTGATGTCGATTTCTTTGTTGTACGAGACTTGAGCACGTGGTGTCAACGATTTTTGATGAAGAATCGAGTTGCAAGTTCCGACAAACATAAATTTCGCTTTCAAACGATTAACATACATACCTCGTCTCATCTTAAGTGATTCTGACATATTGGTAGTCCGTTTTTTTAAGTCACACTCAGAAATACAGGTCGCCTTCTTCTCCAAACTGTCAATTTCCTCTCCACCACGCGGGATCTGACAAACCGCGCAAACCACGTGCCAATCGCTTGGGTTCAGCGTTGATTGGTTAAAATTTGAATTCTTGTAATTTGATTGGTCGGATAATTTTTGACAGCTCGAACAGGCGCGAGAAGATTGCTACCATGTGTCACCTGTTCGAAAGAAAACGTAATCAAGTCGTTGTCTGTGTATAGGGGCTATTTCAATAAATCGCAGTAAATGCATGCACAACTAGACTATATACCTATATCCGATTAAAAATATAAATGTTTAAACATGTTTTTGATAAACATACCAAATAATCCGAGCTTCCTCTGTTTCTTTCTAAGCAGGGTTCTAAGAGTGGATCGTGTCAGTAGTGATTCTACCCCGTCTTGTAGATACGATTACGTTTTCTTTCGAACAGGTGACTTTCGTGACATTTTCATTTATAAGACAATAACTACTCAGCAAATGATATGCTACATTGACATGTGTACAATTAAATGTCAACTCACGGTCAGAAAGACTCAGTGACACTCTATCGGGCACTATAGGCATCAATTAATACAATCTTTGCGATAAATAGCGCTTTCCAAACCAATTATACATTTAAATTAAAACTGGTTAAAAATTTACCAACTTTAGAAATTCCAAAAAATAAAACAGTACTTTGCAAAACTTCTGTAAGAAAAATTTTCACACTGAATTAAAAAACATCAAAATGAGCAATAATGGAAAATCATTATTTTACAGTTAGACAATAGATACTAGTAAATATGAATTGCAAGACTACTTAAAATTCCAAAAATCAATCAGAGCATGCATCGCTAGCACACCCCCTGGAAATCAGTGAAATTGGTAGATACCAAAAACACCCGAACCCAGAGACATATATATATAGCATCACTGAATAGACATAATTTGTCGAAATGCGCATCTGGTGCATAAAAATTGGTACCGTATATGATTTATATATATATGTGTCTGCCGAAACCAACAGATACTCGTTTTTGTCAAATTTGCATCACTCTTGTTGAAAACGAATATCATTAAATCATTTATATTAAAAATAATCCTTCATATCATGTCATTGCGATTAAATTTTACCCTCGCCTTCAGTATGTTAATCTAATGAAAGTATCATATTAGACCGGGGGGGGGGGCACTTCGTAATAAGTGTAGACTGTGGCCGCCAAAGTTCAAGTTCAATTATATTCACTCAAGTCAATATTAAAAATGACATAAGAGGTTACCAGTAAAAATAGAACATAATATAAAATACGATAATCAAACGTGGATCAGCGAGAGCATGGTGTAAATTATGATCACCGACAAAATATTAACACAAGATTTGCCGGGTAAAAAACGTGACAGCATGTAACATTTTTATATTCCATAATTTGAACAAATACCTTGTAAGTATATATTTCGTACATATATAAAAGTATAAACATTCACACTTTCAGAAGATGTTGGTCAAAGACTATTAGAGATAAAAACTTAGTCTCATTTTGAATGAAAATTAGTATGTAACATTAGTACAAATTCCAAAGTACTTTGGTCTATTAAAACATATCGTATCAGGTAAAATTTTTTCAAGATCGTTCTCTTCAATACATGTTCAATTGTGAAGACCAATAACATTTTTCTCCATCAAAAAATCTTCAAAATCATTGACTAAAAAGTGAATAAAAAAAAAGGGGGTTTGACAAATTTCCCCCTGATCGGACTCCGACATACAGTTGAAAATACAGAAGTTCATATTATTTCACTGATAAAGTGATTTTATACCTTATACATATTTTGTATATAATTAGAACACTAACCATAAATCCCATCTTAATAAGTTATACCAGAGGCCATCTCTCCACACCTGATCAAAACGCTTGTTGAATGTCACTAAAAGCACAAAAAAGTTTTCTTATTAGTAATTAGTGTCCTGAGACAAGACTATGCGTTAAAGATACAGTATATGTCCCAATTTGAATAGCTCTTCTCTGAATCCGGCTGACTTCTAAACAAGGAATTTCTCTGCTCTTAACTTTCTAAACGGTTTCTTAAGAATTCCTGTGAAAACGTTCCCTACAGACAAGCTAATTCAATGTATAGGTCGATAAATTTCAATTTGTTTGGTCACCCTTTATTTTTATACAAATCGTTTCCACCATATACCCAAGAGCGCAATTTCTCAGGGACCATTCCAGAATCAAAATGTATTAGAAATAACTTTTCATATACAGTAGAAAATTATATTGACGATTTAATTCATATAGAATGTGTCTATCCCGGAGCTTGTATTTTTTTAATTATTAACCACGAAATTAATTTCCGCAGACGTACTTAAACAGTTCCATAATCTTCATAATCATTGTCGTATCTATCAGATTTTATAAGGTCTACTGTTCCTTCACAGTTTCAATTTATAAATCACACGGAAAAAAATCTAACAACATATCCTACTATCAGCCGAATTTTTACTTGAGAACCTCGGAGTGTAAGAATTTCCATAATTCCTTAGTACTTATTTGAGTACGCAGTGCCTTCAGTTCTGACCATTGCAGACCCCCCCCTCCCCCCCCCCCACCGCTTTCATATTATTTTATAGATTTGAAATGATACCTTTTCATTTAACTTCTTCTGTTTCAAATGGTGACCCGAGCTTTTCCATAATGACAAACAACGAACTATGCCCAAAGGCTGGATCCAAAATAAAGCCAATTCATATAATTAAGTTGAGTGAAATATTAACCTTTATACATGATATTTCATCTGATCTATTACCTCATATATTATCTAGCGGGAAAAAGGCTACCTATATTCACAGACTGGCACGCCCTATCTTATTCAGGATATATAGTAAGTCCCCCCCCCCTCTCCCCCCCCCCCACCCCCCCCTCGGGCATATAGACATTCCCAATTCAGTGTAGAAAACTTTTAAATCCTGACAAATGTTATTCACGTCTATCGCATGGCCACCTAAATTCAACCCGGACAGGCCATTTCCCAGACGCCGGACCCGCAGAGAGGAACGAGAGATAGAGAGAGTAGACGGAGGAGGAGATGATGAGAGAAGAGAGAAGAGAGAGAAGAAAGACAGAGAGAGATCTCTACACACATAACTAAACGCGCGCTAGTATAGTCACAAGCACTATTCGTATCTTCACTAATATATATAGTAATATCAAATCATCTGCGACCCACACACCTCATTCAAATAATAGATTTCTCTGATATATACTTGTTTATCTCACTCACACACATAAGCTAATCACACAATCTACAATATCAATATATCACTACTTGCTATATATCTCATTATCTATCTGCATTAATTCAATCTCTTCTTATAGATTCACTATAAACATAATATCTATAATCTTCGACTAACTCCACTTCTAATTATAATCATCCTATATGTACTCTTCTCCTCTTACTTCATTATATTTCTAACATTCTATTAATTATATATACTCTCTATCCCAATACAATCTCCTTCATCTCTCACTTCAATCTTTTCTTCGCCTATCTATCTCTCCATATCTCATCTAAATAGCCTGAGGTCATCCCATCTCTAAGGCGCTCCTAGAAATACTTCTCTTGTTCAATTAGAACTCAAGGTGAATGCTTATCACTTATCACAAGGACTCTCTTACCATCCTTTCTCTTACCTGTTTCTCCACTATCTTCAATACCATTGTGTTGCGCTGTCTTCTCTGCGCTCTCTCTGCTCCCCCTAGTCTCTCTTTCCTCTCTCCATTTATCCACTCTACATACGATTATCTAAACTGACATCCCTGCTTCTCCTTACATCCTACATCTTATCTCTGGCAATTCTGCCATGATTCTTCCGCTTCACAACCATTCCTCTCCATCGAAGCCATACATCACCTTGTCTCACACTGGCTCTTCCTACACCTCATTAGTCTTCTAGATAAGTTCTCTTCCTTCCAATTCGCTCCAGACCTCCTTCACGAGATATAATATCATCTCTCTTACTACTTATTCATCTATATACACACAACAACCTACCTCCAATTCATCCTATACTTAACTTCAGTTCTTACATTCTAGTCAAACTGAATCATGATTATCAAAAAATAACGAGCTTACAAGAAAGCCCCCCCTCTTCCCTCTAAATAAAACGAAATATTGTTTGTTTATGGTCATTCTTGTTGTGATTGTAATTCCCTTGTTTAAATTAAAAGTTAATATCGGTTAACAGACACCAACCTATTAAAAATAACTATAATTTAAAAAGCCCTCAATCAAGCTCCCCGCGGGGCTTTGCCCCACTGGCCTCCACTTGGGCTTCCCTAGCCAGTGATATCCAGAGTCTTGAAAAACTGTGAGTTTCCTTACTAATAATCATTGCTTATAACTTTTATAACGTTTTAGAGAACTCCGCACAAAATAGTTCCGAAGCTAACAAACATTTTGAAGAATAAAAAAGTTATAAGCCAAAAAATAACAAATAAGTTAATTATTAATTCAATCGCCACAAAACTTCTATCCACATCCACAGATAATTCTTAGCTTCACTTCTGAATCTCTATTCATCAAACTATCCCTATACATATCAGCCAGACTAGCTCATATAGTAATCTCCCCATCTCTCTAAAAATCCCACACATCATCATCTAATTTCTACTTCTTATTTTGATCCACTCCAGATAACACTCACTTTTCCATTATCTTCCATCGACCAATAACTCAACCTATCTCTTATCTAGAGTATCTATAGACTTCACCTATATAGATTCTCAGCTACTCTCACATCATTAACATACGATACTAGTTAAATAGTCTTGAAACTATTTCTTGTGATTTAGTCTAAAACACACAAATATGGTCAATATAAGTTTTTGATTTCCAATATAGCAAATGGATGTAGCAACCCAAGTCCTAGTTTCTATTCATATCATTCGCATAGAATATCAATTTAAAATCAATGAAATGAAGAAAGAGCATAATACATGTATTCATTTTGAAAAATCTGCATACATTATCGCGATAGTCACATTGAACAATCATCGCAATAATATCGCATACCAAATTCACCCAATACCAGCCCATAGTAAGGAACACGAGTATCACAAGATAGTGTTCTTTCTATTCTCGGAAAAGTTTAAAGAATTTTGTAATAAACGAGAGTCAGACCGGATCCAGATGTTCGAAATGGGGGGGGGCCGTCCTTTGGAAAATGGTCGCTATTGCGTCGCTGGTAAGTCTAGAATTAAGCCCTTGGAGAAGTGGACCCGGGGAGGGGGGGCACAGTCCCCCTAAGCTCTTAGGATTAAAGCTTTAAAGTTATTTTTAGGTTTATTTTACTATAACCAAACATAATGATAATTTTGGTCACCAAAAGGGGAGCGGGCCCCCTCTAAATCCGCCTATGAGAGATGTAAGGGAGAGAGAATGACGTCCATCGAGACACCTGTTAGATCATCGAATAATATCGGTACGATTTGTCCATTATCCAAAATTTGATGACCGAACTCGATCCAATTTCAAATAAACAAAGTTCTGTGACAGGGTCTTCCTCAAGATAATAGATCTAGCCTACTTTGTAATAATTTAGTTTTTAACCTTACATCAGATGACAGGAGTCGACAAACTCCCAAATATTCACGATCACCGAGGAGCTGTAAAACTTCAGTTTCCCCCAACCACTAGCAGGCTAATCTCGGTCAAGCCTATGGTCGAGGCTAAATATTTGGAAAGGGCGACCAGTCCAAATATTTAGCCTCGACGAATCTCACGGAGATTACTAGCAGGCTAATAAGAGCACGGGACTCAGTTCATGATTTTTGCCTGTTCTTGTGAATGAGATTGTTGACTTCTGTGATCTGGTTTTTAATGTTCATGCACACAAATACAATGAGTCACAACTACATTTACAAATATTGACAACATATTCTGTGTTGTGTTTACAGTAAATGGTATCTGTAGTTGTAAATATTCACATTGCAACAAATCCCTGTAATACATATATTTGATTTGCATTTGGTATAAAGAGTGAAAGTTTTGCACTTTATTAAAATAATGACAAACTAATGGATTTGTTTTACAGTGCTCTGATGGCTATATGGAGCGGCTGGGTCTTCACCACGATTATAATTTGGTTTGCTGTCTTTCTCACTTGCTTCATGCCGATCAAGAAAGAATCGTCAGGATTATCCTCAGTAAATAATGTTCATCAGCAGACGGAGGACTTGGTACCCGGTGCCATTCCACTGAGACGCCATTACAACAAAACTGTTCTCGTCCTGATTGATGCCCTGCGAGCCGATTTCATACTGGGCTTTGACACGCCTATGTCACGAACGAAGGAACTCATATCCCAAAATCTAGCCTTTGTGGCAAAAGCTCACACTCCAACTGTGACCTTGCCAAGAGTCAAGGTAATTTTCTGATGTGTGTGTATGAATCAGCAAATTATGTCTGTAAAATTTATTAATCTATTAATAATTTTAAAATTTCTGTCAAATGTATTATAATGACATTCTAATTTAGCCACTCGCTACATATTTTAATGGATATAATCATGATGTGAATATGTAGTGGACAGATAGCAAGTCTTTCAGCCTTGTGAGGCTTATGAAATCATATAGGAGACCGAGTGATGAATTCCCGAGCTGTCAATCTTCCTTATTGGGGTCCGATTAAAGGACCCTTCCCAATCGGAAAATAAGCAAAATTTTCCCAATTTGAAAAAATAAATCTCAATATTGATACTGTGTAAGGGAGATGCATTCAACTTGACATTTGGTCTGGATTTTGCTAATAAACAATGAATTAGATAGTGTTCTGAAATACATTGAATAAAAACAAACTTTAATATTGAATCATTAAAAAAAATTCCCAAATTGACCAAAAAGATCAATCATTTTCCCAATCTAGATGGACCCAGACACTCGCGTCCCTGTACGAAAAATTCTTGAATGTGACAAAAGCAAAAAAAAAAAAAATGCACTAAAAATGTTCTCCTTTCAGCATTAGCTACATGTATTTGGTGAATCTAGAAATTTGTACTGTTTCCAGGCGCTTGTGACCGGAAGTGTTCCAGGTTTTGTGGATGTAGTTCTGAATTTTGGCTCAGCAAAGTACGAGGGGGACAGCATTTTGGCCCAGATGACCCAAGCCAGACAGAGGGTAGTGTTTTATGGGGATGACACTTGGATCAAACTTTTCTCGGACCATTTCACTCGGTATGAAGGCACCACCTCCTTCTTTGTGTCAGATTATACTGAGGTAAATTATATCAAATCATAATTACAATTAAGTAATTATGTGAGTGTCAAATTGTGGTGAAACAAAAGTAATTTTAAAAATCATGATCATATCTTGACGTACTTACATTATATAATAGTTCCCAATGTTTACATACTTACAATGTAATA
>CAJDSM010010623.1:0-10111 GCA_903981925.1 Ostrea lurida | reverse complement strand
CGTAGTTCTCCTTAATCAATGATTCTTCTAGGTTTCACTCCTTGTAGATTTTCTTATAAATTCAACGTTCTCATAGATTTAAAGGTGTTTAGGGTTATCCTATCGTACATATTGATAGGTGCAACCTTGATCCTCGAAGAGGATACACAAAACATCTTCATATTATAACATTGATATTTTGAATTTGTAAACCCTGTACTATTTTTTGTATAAAAAAATGAAGATAACCATATGTTACAATTTTCAAACTTCTAAATCCTGTAAAGAAAAAAAAACTTAGCGCGGGAGAAATATGGTTCATCAAAGTATGTCAATTAAGGCTGCAATATTTGATCTTTTCCATTTGTCAATTGTATGATTTTGCATTTGCATTGTAAAAACTGTATCGTATATTTTCCATCTACATTGTATGATTTTTCAATTGTATTGCATGCATTTTCATTTTCGGGATCGTCATCCATCATGGCCGCTCTTTTTTCCAATCGACGAAATTGAAATATATTTTGTGAATTAATATGTAAACAAAGTGTATCTAGTGTGTATAGGTATAGGTGTAAGAACAATTAGAGAGTTGATAAACTTTCATTTCTCATGTAGTGCATACTTAAATGGGAATCTTATTCATACATCGTCAAATGTCATTGTCAATAAAAATGGCGACAAGATCAAAACAACCAATCGATCGGTTGAAAAGAAGCAAACTTTCTATTATATAGTCAATGCAGACATATACAAAGCATATAGAAAGGACACGGAGTATTCAATGCAAACAGTGACCTACCTCTCATGCAATTTATTTGTTGTATACATAGTTATCCAACCATGAAGCAAACAATACCCAGAAACCACTCGTTAGACATGCCTATGACAATAGTTTCTTGGTATCAACATCAGTTCATAGTCTTGGTTCGTCATAATGAATATCTACCTAAGTGTAAAACGGTGTTCTTCTACCTTGCCTTTTTACTGGTCATCACCTCTGCAGGTGATGTCTAAAGCAACCCTGGCCTGATTCAGCACCCATGTGGAGTATGCAATAAGCTTGTTGGGAGAAACCATAGATCATTGGAGTGTGAATCTTGCTCATTCTGAGTACATACTTGTATCATATGTGGAGGTATCAGCCATACGAAATACGACCACTTTCAGGTAAACACAATGTTATCATTGGAATACCCCAATTGCCTACTACTTAACGTGTCTGGCTCCTTCTTTACACTTTGCAAACTAATAATTCCTACTCATCATTGTCAGACACAACTATTGGCGAAAATGAAGTATATGGAAATACCTCAAAAGATGGAGATCATCACAAAAGTACAAATAAAATTTTCAATAATACCATCAGAATACTAAGCATCAACTGTAGGAGCCAACGAATTGAATAAAAACGCCGACAATTCGTAGTGCTAGTGCACCGGTACACGTAATTCATGCATCTGAAACGCACTCGGACAAGAATATTGCCAATGCTGAAATTGTTCAACCAGACTGATATGATATACAGTCGAACCTCGTTATATCGAACTTGATGAGACCAAGCAAAACGTTCGAGATATCTGTGAATTCGAGATATCGATGGTAAAATACTAAGAAAATAGGTGGTTGGGACCTCCAAATCAGTTCGACTTAACCATGGTATTCGAGATATCAGTGTTCGAGATATCGAAGTTCAACGGTATATTAATATTGTAAAGATAGGGTGTTTGAACCAGGACACGAAGATGGGGGTGTATTGAATGTAGCTCGGAAGGGATTGATATCATCAGGAGAGATAATTCTAGAACCTAATTGTAAATATCATGGAGTAGGATACAGATAAAGGATGTAAACCTCTATATACTGGATGCCAATACCGTCATGAATCTATTGGAAGGCTAATAAATAACAGAAATATGCCTCACATTGTCATAACAGGGGACTATGATATACAGTGGAATGAGGAAAACCATATAAGATCACCAGCACAGTACTCAAAGTAACTTAATGAGACATTATTCAACCTCATAAACGAACATAGCATGGAACAATGCAACAAGCCCATCAACAAGAGGCAACAACATAATTGATTTAATACTAACAACAAACAACAATCTTATCGATAGTGTTAGTGTTAAAAGTGATATAAGTGACCACCAAGCCGTCATTGTCGACATATCAACAAAGGCTATAGCAGGGAGAAGCCTCGTAAAACTTTCATATACTCCAAAGAAAACATGTTCGAAATTAAAACTCAACTGAGAGAATAATTACAAACATATATAGACAACAACAAGGACAAGTCTATTAATGAATGTTGGAACATCTTCAGGAATATATTGACATATATTGACAACACTAATGACTAATGACAGACAACACCCCATAGAGAACAACAACCAGTCAAAGAAGCATCCCCTGGATAAATAAAAAAAAGACAATCTATCAGAAAAACCCTCAAAGGCTTGAAAAGAAGGCCCAGAAAACGAGAAAGGAAAATACTTCGGCTGAATTCAGAGAAAGGAAAAGGAACATAAAAGGGAACTAGAGAAAGAACGTAAAAACTACCTTGCAAACATTTTAGACATAGACAACAATGAGAGTGAATCAACGTCGAAACATTGTATTACAAAACAAAGTTGGAGATATGTAAAATAAAAGAAACAGGAAAACAGCAGCATAGCTACCCTTAGTGTCAATGATCTAACTATGGAAGGCAACTCATCTAAAGGCAAAGCACTGAACAACCAATTCCAATTAAACAGTCATCACTTCCAAGCATGACAACAAGCAAAATCCATGACATCACAAACATACGTAAAGTTGAAGAGGGAATCACAAAGGTATTGAAACAACTCAACATCAAGAAGACATCAGGACCAGACAACATTTCATGTAGAATATTAAAGGAAGCAGCAGAGGAAATATCACCATTCCCCAGTTTCATATTCTCACGATCATTGGAACAGCCAACATAATTGCACTACTGTGAAATCATCATTGTTCGTGGGGGACCAGTGTTAATGGATTTACCCATGAACATGTTTTATTTTCCTTTTAATCTTTATAAACATTATGTTGTTCGCGTTATTTATGAATTACCCACGAAATTATCTCCCCACGAACCAGCAAAAATTTGTTTACCCACGAACATTGGCCCCCACGAATTAAAATGATTCCACAGTATTCAAAAAAGGAGAGAGATCACAACCCGTCAATTATACAGACCTGTATCACTCACATCATTGAGCATATCCTGTCCAAGCATATCATGCAACATCTAAAGGCTTATAACATCTTAGTGGATTATCAGCATGGATTTAGAGTGAACAGGTTATGTGAGACACATCTATCCATTACAACAGATGAGATGAGCAGATACCTAGATGACAGACAACAAGTTGACCTATTGATATTAGACTTCAGTAAGACATTTGACACCCTGTCACACCAAAGGTTCCTCCAGAAGTTATACCAGTACAGAGTGAAGAGTAACATCCACTGATGGCTGAGGTTATGGTTAACATCAGGAGAACAAAGATTCACTGTAGATGGGGACCATTCAACATCAGAGCCTGTGCGGACGGGGATGACTTAATAGACAGTGCTCGATCCACTAATGTTCCTACTCTACATCAATGAAATAGGCAACTTTATGCAGATGACAGCCTTATATACATGTCAGTATCACCAAAATCCAATTGCCAGCAACTGCAGGATGACCTCACTACAGTTATTCAACCAATCCAAAAGCTATATATTGAGAATATCCAAAGGGAGAAAGGTCATCACATTGAGGGGCAGATACTGGGAACAGTCAACCACAATCCCTACCTAGGAGTAGAATTCACCAACACACTTTCATAGGATGTACATATCAAAAAGAGTATAGGAATAATTAACAAGTCACTTGGATTCCTCAGAAGAAACTGTGGGAATTGTCCTACCAACATCAAGAGACAAGCTTACTTATTAGACCACACCTAGAGTATGCTAGCAGTGTATGGGATTCGTACCTACAGAAGCACATTCATCAGCTTGAAACGGTGCAATGGAGATCGACAATATTTATTGGCCACGTGTACAGCAGACAACTAGGTACGGTAACAATACTTCTAGAGGAGCTTTGATTAGAGAGATGGATAACATCACGCCTCCTACTCTTCCATAAGGTCATTCACCAGACGATAGCAATTCCACTACCAGGCTACCTCCAACAGCCAACTACGAAAATTCGATAGGTCCACCATCCACAGTTTGTAAAACTGGGTTCACATGGTATGTAAGCGAGTATGCGAGCTGATCCAAATAACATCTAATTTAGCTAGATTGTAAAATAAGCCGTGGTAAATCAAGGCATGTTTTATTCTACAACTACACAGGCCTGTTTGTCGTGACGTAGATTTTCATCATGACGTCCTTGATATGGATTTTTGCACAGCGTGCTGATATCGGTGATTGTGACGACACCCATATCGCGCCATGCAGTTTTTGTATAATCACTACAAAGTATATGATAAATTATTATGTCTCTTACGTCCAGAAATTTTACTGTATTAATGTTCTTTTCTGTATTCTCAATCTGAATCTTTTTACTCACCATCTGTATCACAGGGGGCGTTATATATCATAAAATCATCAAAATATGTGTAAGTTCCTATGGTGTTTTCCACAATTATCTGGAATTAAAGTCATGTTGATAATGTAATGACATTAATTTGAAAGGTACTAACAAAATAAATTTGAGATCAATTCCATTGACCCAATCACGGTTATTTTAACATTAGACACAGAAAACACATACATGTATGTACATACAAGCATGCAGCTAGAAAATTAACTTTTAAAAATCTGTTATTCTTAATCGTGGTGTATTTGTGTAACCTAGCAATGTTCATGATACTCCTGAAGAATTGTAGAAACTAGTCGGGTATACTCAATTGGCCTTCCTGGCTATTTTGATTATTTAATAATCGTTGGATTTTATTTTTTCTCTACGTTTACCTATACCATTGCACTTTTACTATATAATATATTATTAATAATATATTAAATAATAATATATATTATATAATATAATATATAATAATATATATATAATATATATATACTAGTACTATATATATATATATAATATATTATATTAGTAAAAGTGCATAGGTATAGGTAAACGTAAGAAAAAAATTAAAATCGTGCGTTTATATAATATAACTAATATATATATATATAATTATATATATAATATATTATAATACTATAGATATATATATATATATATATATACATACATATGATACATACAATAATATATATACTATTATAACTATAATATAATATTATTAAAAAATTCTCCAGAGACACAACGAAATAAATGTTAAATCAGATATAAGTTCTGGCTTTTGTAAAAGTAAAATTTCCCGTATTATTTTTCCCAACGTTACACTATGGACGTAATAATGAACTTTATTTAAAGTGTAGCAATTACATTTGGCACTTTTCATATCACGTTTGAATTAACATGTGTATATTTTTACCTAGCAATGCTCATATACTCCTGAAGAATTGTTAAACAGTCGAGTATACTCAATCGCCTTCTAAAATTTATATAATATATATATATATACTAATATTAAATATATATATATATAATATATATATATATATATCCTATATATAATATGTAGAATAGCATAGATAGTTGATAGTATTGATCAGATTAAATACTATTACAGTAAAAAGTAGTAATTAATAGATAGATTAATAATAGATAGTAGATAGATAGAGAAGAGAAGATAGATAGATAGATAATAGATAAAGATAGATAAATATAGATACATGTACATAAAATTTGTAAAGGCCATCTGTCTTGATTGAATGTCTTAATCTGAAGCAAACCAATGATTGATCATGATCAATCTCCGTTAAGATCCTAAGTAACTAATCAAATAACAGACGTGTGTCAAACACAACCCCTGACACACCAGATGGTGGACTCATGGCCTGAGTCAGGAGTAAGCTACCCCTGTTGACACAGCAATCACGCCTGGAGTCCCCACAATCGTATCACGATAAACGGCACAATCCGTAGGTCATAGCAGTGTGTCAATAACGGCCTTAACAATGGCTATAAACACACCAGACATGCATTTACTCAATGGAGGTCTCTTCGGCTAAGCCTAAAGTATTTAAACGACAGAATTACAAGTGCTGCCTTAAATTCTGTAGATGATAGACCCCTGCAACAAACAACGTCTCGAAGTAGCGCTGCGCTTAATTCAAAAAGTGACTCCTAACGACTCAACACAAATCTCTTGCTATTGAATAACTGAGAAACAATTTCACACACCGTATTGCAGGTGTATGATGAATATATATATCTACAAAAGACGCGCTATCGCGGCGCTCTCGACCAGTGAGACGGAGACTGAATATCGTCCCGTTGGTCATAAAGGGAAGTACTAGTTTTCCGTTAATGTCTAATTTCAAAATAAGAATATCCAAGTACGAACCAGACATGAAGACTCTGCTGGTGTCCCTTTTATTCTAGTTCGTTGGATATATTGAGAACGACATATGAAGGAAACTCATTATATGATAGTATAAAACGTCGTCAAATATCGAAATGTCGATTTAAAGGCCACCGCTAGCAGATTTCTTCTTTCATGTAGAAGCTTTTGAACTGATGTATCCTCATAAGAATATAAAAATAGTTCAGCTACATAAAGGAGCGCAATTCGTGCCCACTTGGAATTCCAACAGACTGCTGGAAAGACCACTACAAATATATTGCCAATGAGGAACTCCAGCATTGCTTTAATATCAACTTCAGAGTACTTGTGTGTAGAATCAGAGTGGAGTTTAACAAATAAGAAAAATTTTAACAAAATAATTTTAACGGCAAAATAATACTGATTGCAAAACTTCTAGCTTGATAGGCAACATATCATTCTCATTTAACATAATTGACGTAATATAAAGCAGATAAGCGTTTGCATCTTCCTATACACTACCCTAAAAGGATGTTGTAAGTATTCTTGATCCGGACTTGCTTCAACGAGGATCCATTGCCATGCTGGTATGTTTGTACTCGCAATAGTATGGAAAGGGTATCCAGGTTGATCCCCGACCTAATAAACAGCAATCCATGTCAGTTTTGTAGGCGAAAAGTGAAAACAAGAAATGATACATATTGTTTTTAATCTTTTATTTTACTCTGGTACTATTTTGTCAGGGGGTGTTCTTAGGTATACATGTACCACAAGATGTTGATATGAAACCTTTTTGAGGGTGAAAGTATATCATTTAATATTTGTAAATACACAATACGATAGGCATTTTGTCTGGACGTGCATACATGTGCTTTGAAATTTTCACACAATTTGACACACAATTTTGACACCAATTTTCAAGCATCCCGTTACAATCAGAATAAGAGGCCCATGGACCACATCACTCACCTGAACAATTCGCATCGTACAGAAGAGCAGAAGTCTGAAATTTTCAATGTGCCACTATTCAAATATATGGACTAAACTTAACCTCTCTCATTTTCCAAATACCCTTAAATGAACATTCATCGATAAGAAAATACCACAGAGAATCTTATATGATAGGTTAGAATCAGACACAGCCCCTGGGGCCCTTTTATTATGTTCTCTTACAATTATCTTGATAGAATGAACAAGAAAATGTATTGGATGGCGGGGATCTTAATAGTTAAAAAGTAGAGTATTTTTAAAATGGCGATGTCAGTCATGCCCCCAAACACAAGGAAAAATTATAGCGTTTGAGGCTGGGGATTTCAGTAGTTTTCAAGATATTAGATCATTTTTAAAAGAGTGGGTCATTCATGATACCAAAGGCCCTCCATTATAAAAGGCTTAACAGTTGGTAATAATAAGCTAATTAATAAAAGAAACAATACCTCGTAAAATAAACAAGATCTCCACATGTGGTATTAGTAATAATGACAACTATGCAATGCCAAAATGCAAAAGCTGAAGTTTTAAAAGAAATAATTATTTGTACCAGACGCTGTATCAAAGTGGATTTCTCTTAGTATAGAATCAAGACAGGCTACTTCCATGAAATAATTTTGCAAACGTGTTAGTCCTAATAACATCAGCAGTATCAACCCCTGTATATTTTTTTTTATATGCATCTCGTTTGTTAAGTAAAGTTGATATCGAATTTGGTTTTGAATTATGATCTTTATAGACTATATTATGTTGACTATATTGACTCCCCATTATGTTCATGTGGCATGCATGAAGATACATATAACTTTTTCTTTGTAAAAAAACATTTAATCGCTAGATATGAATTAATGGAATGATTGCTAAAGTTAAACAATTCGGTTATTAATTCAATAGAGTTCGCGTTTTATAATGCACATATATTAATAGAATAGTTCGTGGGATGCTGAAATGTTCTGTTATACGATTTAGGTGTGACGTCAAGAACGTGTAGTACTTCTGTTGAAAGTTCACGAGTAAACCTTGACGAAACAGTGAAATTTGTTCAGATGAGATGTGAGGGTAAAGGTACCCGCTAACTACCACTCCTTTGAGATAGGAAAGAGTCGCGTGTCTCATCGGTGCTGGTACATTCTCTATGTAAATGAAATATTATTTGTAGTTTTTCTTATATTTGGAGGTTTTTAAATTTGTTCCTGGGTTTTTAATTCATCAGAGATTTGATTATGCCTTGTGTTCCTTGTCTGTCTCTTGCTGTCCATTGATAAGCGAATTGTAAATGCGGTGCATTTCATACGGCGGATTGTGTTAAATTTCTCTTCGTTCAGTTGTTAATTAAATTATGTCTACATGTAAGATCGAAACCGGGCAACCAAAACCAAAATAAATGTACCGAGCATTCTCATAATCACAGGTCTATTGTTTTTTTTAAAGCTTAACTTCTGGTTGCAGACCCCATTCAATATAGCATGGTATCCAAACGAGAGAACCTACCGTATTTTAACCTGAAGGTGTTGGTCTCCAGTTTTTAAACTTTGTTTCAAATTCATATGTAGTTTTTATGCCAAACATCTTAAGCAAATATCCTATATCAAACATTAAACATGAATAGATTACCTGTAAATATAGCTTGATTGAACCAGTAGAGATTACTTCATAAAGCTCGAAGTAAAATCTGATACAATAGTGATCTGCTGGTTGAAATACTGATGACGTCAACGTAGATACAGATGTGTACGCAGGGTCGTAAAATACATGCCCTAATAATGAAAAAAAAAAGAGTTGTAATGCCTCCCATTGTAAAACATTTAAATTCAAATCATGTTTCATACTGAATTTGTGGCATATTACCTGTGCATACGTACCCTCGAAATTTATGCAAGATATGACAAATGTTTTAAAATCTTATCCAGAAAACATTTAATTAAATATGTTAAAACACTCAATCTATTTAGGGTATCAATAGAACACAACCATAGAAAAAGTAGTATATATAATATAATATACAATTGAATACTAGATGGATTTCAATATCAGTTATTTCTCTACAGCCTGTTTCGCAAGAGGAATATAAAATGACGAAGTAACAAAGTATCAAACGTAATCATAGTATAAAAAAACACACACAAAATCAAGTGTAGGGCAACACGGACCTTCGACAAAAGCGAAGGCAGGATCAGGTGCCATGGAGGAGTAAGCATCCTCTGCTGACCGGTCACACCCGCCGTGAGCCCGTAGTCGAAACAAAGTAAACGGGGTTATCCGTCGTCAAATCTAGTATGAAAATGACAGGTCTAACAAAGGGTATGAAACAAATCAGTCAACATATGACTTAGTGATGATTTGTAATCGCAAACAAGGTCATTATAGCGACCGTAGAATTTGCGAAATGATGACTTTAAACGAGATTCGTTATAACCCTGCAACAGCAACTTTTTGGTTAGTAGTTGGCACAAGGAATATATCCCCCTATACATATGAAAAGCATATCTTTGTAAGAAAATGAAGTGGAAATGGTCAAAATACAGATTGGAATTGTACAATAATCCAAGAGAATATTAAAATAAAAAGTACACTACCTCGATGTGAAATGTTTTGCAAATTAAAATGCAAAAAAAACACTAAACTGCAACAAGTAATAGCTTTCCAAAAAGCTT
>CAJDSM010010620.1:0-17992 GCA_903981925.1 Ostrea lurida | reverse complement strand
AGACATCGTCTATATAAATATAAGTAAGGTTTCGACGTTTGCAGTGTTAGTGATTAAAAAAGAATTAAATCAAATACAGAAAGATCAAAATACGCTGTGGAAGTTTTAGTTTATAGAAATACATGCATGAACAAACTTTGATAAGTAGAAGGGTCGATCGCGAATGAAGCCATCTGTATAATCGCGGAATTTATAGAAAAACTGCATCAAGTTAATATGGTATAACACAGGTCAAAATAACTTCATTCTTTGTAATTCAATGCAGAAAGACAAAACATACGATATGGAAATTTTATTGAATGAACAAACTTATTTATACTAGTAAGTAGAAGCGTCGATCGCGAATGAAGCCATCTTGGGGGTGTTGTTTATCGGATATGCGGAGCATATACTTTATTTAGCAAATATTTGAAAACCGAAGGTTGAGTTTGCAACAAATTGTGAAGACTGAATCTTGTAGATATGTATAGGCTACTTTACTTCGCAGCTCAAAATCGGCTTTGACGTCACTCCAACAGAAAGTTTAGATCTACGACACAAAATACGTCATGTAGTGACATACCAGGAAATGCGATACAGTTTGCTATTTTTGATTCACAAAGGTCTGTAATTAAATTGATAAGTTACCATGGCATAAAGCATTGTCGCTAATTAGATCAACGTTTTCTTTGTAAAAGTTACTATTACACTTGTTTTTTAAATGAACTAGGATTTACTTCAACATCTGGGAATCCTACTTATTTATACTCCAAGCAATCTTACTAAAGATAAAATTCTTCAAAATCATCTTTCTGTTTTAAATACTTTCAATACTCAGAAGAGTCGGGATCAATTTGAATTACTATACCTTCACAGGGTTGCGAAATTGCATAAAAATCTTTACAAAGAGACATCGCTGGTTCCAGTAAGTGCTCTACCAAGCCTCTATCCTTACTACTAACTAAACTACTAACAGCTGTCAAAGAGTCACTTCAGAGATACTGTTCCACTACATATTCCAGAAGATGTGGATTCTCAAAAACTCTAAAGAGCTTTTAGAAAACTTCAAGCCACGAAATATTTCTAAAATTGACTGCATCAAAACGTATTATTTCGCCACACTTTATACAACAATTTCTCACGATAACTTAATATCTAGGCCTTTTCAGATAATAGATAATTGCTTTTTGAACAAAAACGACACCCGAAAATACAAGTTTCTGGCCGATGGGAAACAAGATACATATTTTGTTAGAAAACACTGAATGTCCACACAAGTAATCTGAAGTAGATAATAAAAGCATGCTTGGGTTTCTTATAGATAATATTTATGTAGTTTTTGGAGACCATGTCCACTCTGTTGGTATTTCTATGGACACTAGTTGTACCCTCTTATTGGCAGACTTATTTTTATATTCATACAAAGCAGAATTTGTAAAAAAAAAAATTGTTACGGAATAAAAACAAAAAACTTGGCGTGTCCTTCAGTCTTAAATATAGATATATAGATGAGGACTTATCAATTAACTATGGTAATTTTCATAATTAAATGTATGTCCATTTGGTATATCCTGACGAACTCGAAATAAAGGACACCACAGAATCTGACATGTGTACTCGGCTTCATATTTGTATACTGAGTATTTAACTTACTATTGACTTTAATGGCAGACTGACAACTACATTATATGATAAGCGTGATGACTTTGACTTTGCAATCATTAACTTTCCTTTTCTAAATAGTAAGGTAACACCATCGATTGCTTAGGGTGTGTATGCCTCCCAGTTGATTCGATACGCAAGAGCATGCCATCCGTATGCGGATTTTTTAAAGCGAGGCCAACTACTAACAAAAAAGTTGATGCTGCAGGGTTATAATGAATCTCGTTTAAAGTCATTTTCCTATTCGATTTGACGACGGGTAACCCCGTTTATTTTGTTTTGACTACTGGCTCACGGTGGGTGTGACCGGTCAGCAGAGGATGCTTACTCCTTCATGGTACCTGATCGTGCCTTCGCTTTTGTCGGAGATCCATGTTGCGCTACACTCGATTTTGTATATATGTTTTTGGGACTATGATTACGTTATACACATTGTTTCCTTCGCCAATTTATATCCGATCATACAATACAGTTCAAAGATCTATAGCGATCCACGTGTTAGTTGATAAGGCATAATGTCATATTATGCAGTGAAACTTCATCAAATCGGTCTTTCACGAATATCATCCGAATTTTAAAGTCATGGCAGAAATCTTTATATTTCCTTACAAAGAAATTCTCATAAAACTTACTACCCCTGTAAAGCGGACGTCAGCCACTCTTTGGTTTACCTGCGATGACAAGAGTGTCATTGGCACCTGTCCAATTCAAGGCACCACGTTAAATTCTGTATGCGTTCAACAGATATTTAACATTTGAAATAAGTACAGTATCAATCGCTATACATTTATTGTTGCACCATAGTATCGCATGTATATAAGCGGTAGTGAAATAGGAATAAGCCCATGAAGTAAAAGATGTTAATGATAATTATGAAAATATACGTTCAGTTCTATTCAATGGATCAAAAAATAATCTTAAAAATATTCAAATAAAACTTCTATATGTACAGTTCTTAATTGTCCTAATACAACATTTAAGCACTTGATATGACAAGAGTTTTAATCGGTAAAAGGAAAGACAATGATAAACCTCCGTGTGTTTTCTAAAGATGTATCTTTCTATTTCAAAATCAGATAATTTCGACGAAAATACTTTCTGCTTTGTAATAATTACCTGTAGGTACAAGCGAAAGATTCTGATCTCTACTAATAAGTAATTCTATATCACCAAGTCAATGCAAACACTATTTTTATTTTGTGTAGTAATTACAGCATTTATACGATTTGGGTATCCCAAAAATGTTGTTTGTTTTGTTTATCAAAATAAGTTAAAGTCGTCTCTCAACTTATCCGATACGCAAGATCTCGATCTGCGTATAATCAATTTTTAAATCAAGGCAGGCTACTGACAAACAAATTGGATATAAAGAACAATTAGTATGAAACACAAAGACAGTATTTGACCCAAAGACAAGTTGTAAAGGCAAGCTGGGTTGTTATAACAAATACTAAATGTGCAAAATGCTGACTCAGAATATAACTGTTGAAAACCCTGCAGCATCATGAATTTGATTACGGAGTACTATGTTTACCTAATAAAGATAAAAGTCTCTCGGTGGATGTTAGAGGTCATCAGAGGATGCTTAATTTTCCTGGACACGTTATCCCACCTCTGGTGTATCCAGGGATCCGTGTTTGCCCAACTTTTAATTTGTATTTCATATAGGACTGACCGGTCAACAGGGAATGACAACAGCAGACTGACAACTACATTATAAAGGGTGTTAAGAAAGTTCGTTCTGTGTTTTAGATTTCAAATGAAGAATTAAAAGAAGCAATGCTTTTCTTTGAAATTTTTATGGTAATTCTTTAGCCATATTTTCTGGTCATATTAGTGTTATCTTCCTTGCCTGCACTCTCTTGTATTACTATGGAAGTGATGTAATCAGTTATGTTTATTACGTCATGTAAAACAAAATGACGAGTTCGGTGAAAAGCGACGCCTGAAACCAATTCTCTTTGCACAGAGTTGTCGGTCCTTTCTTCTCCTTACATATGCAAAGAGAGAGAAAGGACCGACAAACTCTTTGCAAGAGAATGGCCTGAAACAAGTGTTGAAAAAATCACTCAAAGGACACAAGCTTTAAGCTTTATCAGATGCTGGATTAACAGACAAGACGAGTTTGTGTGGACAGCGAAGAATTACTCAGATGTCTTCAATATGCATGATGGACAAATTCCCTAGAAACATTTATTTCTTTAATTCATCAATGCCCAACAGAATAAAAAATGTAATTAAAAACAAAGGTGGACTGTCTAATAGTTATTTTTAAAATCCTTCAAAAATTGCAGATGCGTTATTAAATGAAAATTTTAAGCATAAGTAAAAACGTGGAACGAACTTTCTTAACACCCTTTATGATAAACGTGATACTTGTCAACTTTCCCTTTTTAATGTAGTAATGTACCACTATCACCTGCTTATGGTGTGTATTGTCTCTCAGTTGATCGATACGCAAGCCGCACGTCATCATTTCGCAAATTCTACGGTCGCTATAATGACCTTGTTTGCGATTACAAATTATCACTAAGTCATATGTTGACTGATTTGCTTCATACCCTTTGTTAGACTGGTCATTTTCATACAACATTTGACAACGGGTAACCCTGTTTACTTTGTTTCGACCTACAGGCTCACGGCGGGTGTGACCGGTCAGCAGAGGATGCTTACTCTCCATGGCACCTGATCCTGCCTTCGCTTTTGTCGAAGGTCCGTGTGCCCTACACTCGATTTTGTATGTGTTTTTTGGACTATGATTACGTTTGATACTTTGTTACTTCGCCATTTTATATTCATGAGATTGATCACTGTTCGTTTTCTTCACCTTTTCATTTATTGGAGTCATGACACCTTTTATGCCTTTAATAACGATATTATCAAACAATCTTTCAAGTGAATTATTTTTATGATTGAAACAGCAAAATTTTGAAATTAAATTATTGAGATCCTATTATGGTACATCTAAAATAGGAAATTGTATTGAAATTTTTGCGTAACATTATTTCTTTAAAAAATACTTAGTGTTTGACAACAAATATCAAAACTCAATATTATAGTAATTCAATTATTTGGTTGTCTTGTATGTAAAGGCAAAGATAACGAACAGTGATCAATCTCGTAAGTCCTAAATAGAATACAAAAACAGGAGTTGGGTAATCACGGACCCCTGGACACACAAAGGTGGGATCAGGTGCCTAGGAGGAGTAAGCATTCCCTGTTGACCGGTCACACCCGCCGTGAGCCCATGGTTTTGATCAGGATAAACGGAGCAATCCGTAGTCAAATCAGTGTGTAAAAGACGGCTTAACTAATGGCTATGAAACACATCAGACAGCATTTGACTCAATGATAGGTCATATTGGTAAACTAAGTTGTTATAACGACCATAGATTTTACGAAATGCTGCTTTAAACGTGACTGTTGAAACCCCTACAACAACAACTTGTCTGTATAGTAGCCAAAAACTGATCATACGCAGAATAAACTCTTGCGTATCGAATAAGTTGAGAGACATACACACCATTTGCAGGTGATGATGGAATATTGCTACAAAATATGGGAAGTTGACGATGGAGAAGCTGAAATAGTCCGTTTGTCATAAAGTTGAGTAGTTAGTTTGCCGTTAAAGTCAATGTTCAATAAAATATCCAAGTACGAAGCAGACATGGAAGACCCTGTGGTGTCCTTTATTTCTAGTTCGTTGGGATATATTGAATCGACATATGAATGGAAAGTCATTATCATTGATAGATAAAACATCGTCAATATATCGAAATGTTGATTTAAAGGCCACCGCTAGAGATTTCTTCTTTTCATGTAGAAGCTTTGAATGAATTCTGCATCATAAGAATATAAAAATAGGTCAGCTAATAAAGGAGCACAATTAGTGTCCATTAGAATTCCAACAGACTGTTGAAAGACCTGATTGCCAAAAACTACAAAGATATTGTCAATGAGGAACTCCAGCATTGCTTTAATATCAACTTCAGAGTACTTGTGTGGACGTAGAATCGGAGTGGAGTTGTATGCATTGAATAAATTAAATGAAAACATATCCTTATAGAGATCTACTTTGTTTTATAATTATAGGTTAGATATGAATTCACTGTCAACAACTGATGCAAACATTTATAGAAATGCAGACACCAGAAAACGTCCTCATGAAAAGAGTTACTTGAACAGTACATTAATGGAAGGTGATGCTAAAGAAAACAGTTCGGAACATACACCAATCTTCCTTTCTGAGAGAATTTCGAAGAAATCTCCAGACACCCTTTTCGTCATTGCCACCACTCTTTGCATTGTTGGAGTTTGGGAAACATTGCTACCTTGATAATCATCCTTTGGAAAGAAAAAACAAAAAGTACCCACATACACGGGAATATTTTGTTTGTCTATGGCTAACATCCCAAGCTTGGTCATTCGGTATTTCATCGCCTTTCCTTTCGTATTTGCTAAGATAGTGTCATCTGAATACATCTTTGGATTTTCTCTTTTTGTGTACTTTTCATCATATTTCCATGTCGTCATAATTGCATTTATACGTTATATTTATATTTGTAAGCCGTTTTACAGCCTAAGGTTTACTTGTCGTAAAGTCCTGTTTCTGTCCACCGGAGTGTGGATTACTTCCCTTGCCCTGTCGATATTGTACACCGTTCATCTATATTTAGTAGATAAAAATTACATGTCATTGTTTGAAAGTTATATTGCTGAATTGGTTCTGCAATGTTTGCTATTCCTTGGGTCTGTAATTCCAGTTAGTATATTTCATGTCCTAAACATTGTGCAAATACGTAAGGGTTTATCAAAATCTACAGTTTCTTTTTCAAAATCAATGTCTGCTATGCTGGCTACCGTTGTCATTATTTTTGTAGTGGCCAATATTCCAATTATTGTTATATATATATTGTATTTCAACGATATATCTGTAAGTATTGAGATTATAACAGTAGTAGCTATTCTGCTAATGCTTAATCAAAGCGCAAACCCTTTTGTGTATTTTTTACTCTCGAACACAGTGAGAAAGAGATTACGAGTATTTGATTTTTGTTGTTGTTTCCGGAATTGAAAAAAGGACAATAAAATTCGAAATTTTATAGTGCTTACGTAAAGCATTGTACGTTTGTTTTTCGAATGAAAAAGTTGGAATATTGCTAGTAGTTTGGACCGTCCATCTGTCCGTCTGTAACACTTCCTTCTTTCTCAAAATCCTCTTTTATTCTATTAAGTAACCACAATGACAGTTTGTGTGAAGTAAGGTTATAACTTTACCCTTAGGACAAATTGGGTTAAAAAGGATGTTTCTCTTTCTAAACAATTTTGTGTTTTACACAATGGCCAAACCATCTTTTGGGAGGTGATTATTGATGTCCTTTAGATGCTACATATAGTTGCCAAATGATAATGAATGGGGGGGGGAGTAAGAATACGACATTCGTATATAAAAAAAATACCTGGTTTCCAAAACGCCTTATACAGTTAATTCAGGAGCGAAATCATCCTTGGAGAATAAGTGGTGGCGTCCTTTAGATGTGGAAGAAGATTTTAAAAACTACTTTTCAGATCAGACCTCCTCTTACAGATTGTGCAACAATCAAATACTCTTTTGAAAGATGATTGGTGGTGTGCAATAAGTTTTCATCCTGGGGGTTGTTTTAAAAATACTATATCCCTGAACTTTTCTCACATTTTACGCAGGAGCCAAACGATCATTTTGAAGGTAATAGGCATGGTGTCCTATACATTTATAACAAGGTTTCAGAACTCTGGGGGCAGATTTCGTGGTTGAAAACGACGTTTTTCGGTAAGAAAATAGGGTTACCAAAACTCTCACATTTCACGTAGTAGCAAAATCATCGTTTGGGAGATGGTTAGTTGTGCCCATTAGATGTGCAATAAGTTTTCTGAAGTTTCTTTTTCAGCGTGAAGGGCAAATGGGTAGGGAAAACTATGAAGATCACCCTGATGTTCAGTGCATTGTGTAATGTGCGACACGATTATGTTTATGGATAGCTGATAGGCTGATAGGGCGGTGCTCTGTTTGACACAATTAAACCCAACACATAGTTTGAGGAATTAGAATGGTTATTTATTTAACTGATAAATTATTATGCCAAAAAAGTCATATACTTACTCATCATACAGCTGACCTCCTGGTGATTAAAGGGGGGGGGGGAGAGAGACATTCGTATGTAAAAAAAAAATCTGGTTCCCAAAACGCCTTATACATTTAACTCAGCAGCGAAATCATTCTTGGAGGATACTTGGTGGCGTCCTTTAGATATGGAAGGGTGAAAATCCATATGGTTACTCCTAGGCACCTGTTCCCACCTCTGGTGTGTCCAGAGTCCGTGTTGCCCAATTCTTCTATTCGGGACTTGCGAGATAGATAACTGTTCGTTATCTTTGCCTGTACATAAAACAGTTAAAGATATAACAAACTAAAACACAATACTGCAATTCATGCTGAGGAATTGTTACTAGTAAGACATTACAAAGAATTTCACAATTCTATAATCTACAATATCAAAATCATAAATACAATGTTATGACTAGAAAAAAAGTCAAGTTATAAGAGCAGATAATTTGACTAATTGTATATACATGTACAAAAAATGTCAAAAATGTGGTATCTTCCGCCACCGATCAAGACTGTAGTTACCTTCAGCTTTAATCCACCCTATCCACCACCCTAGAGAGTAAGCCTGTCTACATAGGTATTAAGGACGGGTAAATAAAACGACACAATAATTGCTGAACCAGAAGCCCCTGTCTTCATGGCTCAAAAAATCAAAACAAAACATATAAGTAAGACAAAGATGGAACGGAAGCTCTTGACCTCAAGACGGGTAAGTAAAGAGATAATGATCGCTGAACCAGAAACCCCTGTCTTCGTGGATCAAAGAAACATATACAGTAAGAAAAAAACATGGACCAGAAGCTACTGACTTTAAGATCCAATTTGCCAGTGCATCAAGAGTAATCTAGGCCTAGCTTTGACTTTCAAATTAATCGCGGTTAGGGTAACCATTGCATGATGGAACCTGAACCTGGTAACTGCGGGAGAGGAGGTTGCTTTTCCACTAGCTCACCAAATTACATTTGCTTATCGTGGATCCGAATGTATTTCTTGATCGTGTGATTCCAGAGGCCATATTTTCATATCTTGAATGTAGATGCCCTGGTCTTGCAGCTGAATGGCTGCCCCTATCCGAGCTGTGGGGACTGTAACTTGTTGTGCTATTCTAGTCCACATTAATGACAGAGACAACCTTAAGTGATCAGTTAACACTGACGGGACACTGGAGTATACGTACCATCCATACACAAAAAAACTGAGGGACAACTGTGGTATACATACCATCATACACAAAAAGCACTGACGGGGACATGGAGTATACTACCATCAACACAAAACACTGACGGACATGGAGTTATACGTGACCATCCATACACAAAAAAACGGACGGACACGTGGAGTATACTACCATCCATACAACAAAAACACTGCGGACACTGGAGTTATATACCATCATACACAAAACAAGCTGACGGGAACTGAGTATACGTCCATCCGATACACAAAAAACTGACGGCACTGGAGTATTTAGTACCATCCATACCAAAAACACGACGGGACACTTGGAGTGGATTACGTACCTCATCACAAAAACACTGACGGGACACTGGAGTAATCGATATCCATCCATACACAAAACAATGACGGAACTGAAGTTAGTTACCTCCTAACAAAACAACTGACCGGGACCAGTGGAGTATACGTACCCACCATACCACAAAACAACTGACGGGGGACACTTCGGTATACGTACATCCATAACACAAAAACAACTGACGGGACACTGGAGTAATACGTACCATCCATACACAAAACACTGACGGGAACTGAGCTTATACGTTCCATGCCATACACAAAAACACTGACGGGACACTGAAGTATTACGTACCATCCATACACAAAAACAACTGACGGCGACACTGGAGAGTAACGTACACCATAACAAAAACAACTGCGGGACCTGGAGCTATACGTACCATCCATACACAAAACACTGACAGGGACACTGGGTATACTCCATGCCATACACAAAAACAAGCGGACACGGGAGTATACGTGACCATCCATAACAAAAACACTGACGGGGACACTGCAGTATACGTACATCCATACACAAAAACAAATGCGGGACTGGAGTACGTACCACCAACACAAAACAACTGACGGGACCAGGAGTATACGTACATCCTACACAAACAACTGACGGGACATTGGAGTATACGTACCATCCATACACAAAACAACTGACGGGACACTGGAGTATACGACCATCCTACCAAAAACAATACGGGACATTGGAGTATAGTACCATCCATACACAAAATCAACTGACGGACACTGGACGTATTACGTACATCCAACACAAAAACAATGACGGGACATTGGAGGTATTGACGTACACCATACCAAAAAAACTGACGGACACTGAGTAGTACGTACCATCCTACACAAAAAAACAACTGACGGGACACTGGAGTCATACGTACTCCATAATCAAAACAAGGGTTCCACAGGTGTGTAATGACCTACTCTAGAAAGTGTAGCAGGCCAAGAAGGGACTAATAAGGGTTTTTAAGTTTTTCCTGAAAGTATAGGGTGGTAGACTGATTAGAATGTTAAAACGTGGATGAAGCACATTGGAATTCCCAATAGGGAATCTTTTTTAAGATTGGATCTCAGCCACTTTAGTATTTTGAAGATTTTAAAAAAAATGAAGTGGGAAACCCAGGGTATGCCCAACAAATACAATCCTGGACCTACACAGCAGGAATTATTAGATGGCAATGATATGTATATACTATACTATATGGTATTATTTTTGCTTCTTTGCTAGTAAAAAGCACGACGGAGAGTATTTTATAGCTAAATACTGTGTGCGGTATTTATGTCTTGTTAATCAGGGCCTGGGAGTTATAAAACTTTTTGAGCACATTTGCATACTCACTTCAAACTCCATGCCTCTAATACTATTATGAGACTATTCCTTGTACTACTAAATATGCTGGTTCCGCATGGTCAGATGTTATTAGTATTTGCTTTGGAGTTTTCGTAAGTTGTACTAAATAATAAACTAGTATATTTGTCAGGGGGACGTTACGGTGTTTTGCCCAAACATTCCCCATTCAGCAAGTGGTGTCATTTGTTTCGATGGCAAGCGATTAGTTTACCATACCATCATGTATTGAGATACACTTTCTACGTTCAGTTAAAGGACTGGAAAGAGAGCCCCAAATTGTTATGAAATTGCCGCTGCATATACGCGCATGCGCTCAACACCCCCCCCACCCCCTTTTTTCCACAATATAATGCTCCCTTGTAGATTTTGCAGCATTATACCTATGTCCAAATTTCATTCAAACCTCATTAAAGAGAGGTGCACTTAACGATTTATCATAATCGATTTCAGCGCACGTGCGGCGTGTGCGGGATAATTATTTTACATCATCATTTAACAAAGGAGTTCCATTACATTGCTGATAACATTTCAAACTATTCATTCTATGGAAAGATTCGTAGAGTAGTATACAATTTAGACATCAGAAATTACAATGCACGCGCATTACGCGCACGCGGAATTTGATAAAGATAATGTTTTCTTTGACACCCTTCTTTAGCATCATGTCATAAACCTACAGTAAATTGAATTGATTTCAGTCTTTAATTGAACGTTTGGCCATTTTTGTATCGGAAATGACGAAAAGTAATGAGGTGCACAAACACGCGCACGTGAGTATGATAGGTTTCTTTTGTACCATCAAAAGGTTTCATGATATACTACCAGTATTAATTTGGACATTGTTGGATATTTTTAGAAGTTACGGGCAATTTCAAATCGCTCAAATCGATTCAGCACAGCGCATGCACGTTGCTGAAATGGGCATTGACTAACCCCTCTAGGCTATCAAGATGTTTCACATATTTCAATTTTCAATGTTTCAACAAGAAACAAAAGCTCATGGTCATCGAAGATTGACCTTTAAAGCGATGCACGTGCATGCGAGGCGCGTTTTGCAATTTTTTATTCTCACTGTGTTAGCACTTTATATTGATTACCTTGCTGTGATATCTTTCTTTATTCTTTTATTATAACAAGTTACAGGTCGATTTTAGTATCAATCACAAAGGCGCACACGTGCACGCACGTGCAAATTCGAGATTTTGATCATACCAATCAATCAGATCTCAGTTCTACTACTTCTGCATATCAAATGATTTCATTGAAGAATAACAAGTTAGACTGATTCCCAGTTTAGGATCCAAAAATGCAACTGCACGTGCTGCAGTGCATGCATTTTCAGAAAAATGACTATTCTTTCCGAACCTTCAGATGATTACTATCATCCAAAAAGTTTCATATCATCCCATGTAACAGGTTCTGAGAACACTTCGGACAAAAAACATAGACCGGGAATAAGAAGAAGTAGAGAGAAGTATAATAATAAGAACAGATAAAACAATATTTCCAAACTTTGTTTGGGGAACATCAATAAATGAATCGGCACAAAGTTCGAGTTTGGGTACGAGTTACACAAAGTTAAACTCCAGGCCTGAAGTGCTTTAGCAGAATGTTCAGGATTTGTGTCTATTTGGACTTTACGAGATGATCACTGTTCGTTATCTTTGCCTTTACTTTGTAGTTTAACATATAAATGTCTTTTGATATTTGGGGATTGTGTGGACTGCTGTGGTTAAGACAGTGAGCAAAGGGTAAAGCGAAGTGATGGATCGAGTGAACCCAGTGGAGCTTGCTTGCGGAACGGCGTGTAACAGGTGGAAGTGCGGCGAGGCGAGGGGTGGCGGGGTTGTCGGGTGGTGGTTACGCTGTGGGCGAGACTTCTAGTGTGGGCGGCGGCGGCGGCTGGGTGCGGGTTTGGCGGGTTGTTTTGTGTTTGTTTTTTTTGTTGTTGTTTGTGTGTTTTTTCTTAGTGGCTTCGGTTGGCTGTTTCTGCCGTGCGTTGTTTGCGGGCGGATTTTGCGGGGCCGTGGGGCTTGCGGCGCGTGGGTGGTGCGGCGGGCGTCATCGTGGGCCGCGGGCGACCGGCGCTTTTTGTTGTTTCGTGTTTGTTAGGGGCGGTGTGATCTGTGCGGTGCGGGGTTCGACGGAGCTCAGGATGGAGACGCCGTGGCGGTCTGGGGCGCGCGGGCTCACGTTGGCCTAGGCGGCGTGGGGGTGGGCCGCGGGTGTGTGACAATTCTGTTTTTGTGGTAATGTCTTAGACTCAGGTAACATTCGGCTCAGCGCGAGATGAGGATTGGTCGAGGGTATTTGGGTTTTGAGTTTTTTGTGTATAGGTGCTTTGAGCTGTGTTTATGTTAAGCAGGCAGCAGGATAACGATACGAGTTGTATGGCGATGTCCGCGATAAGTCGAGAGGAGATTGGGCAATCACGGATCGTTCTGGACACCAGAGGTGTGGGGAACAGGTTGCCTAGGGGTTGATGACGCGCATGATGGGAGGTGTTTCATTGCCGCCCTTTGCCATATCTAGAAAGGGACGCCACCTCAAGTGATCCGGTCCAAGGATGGATGTCGCTGGCTGAGTTGAGAAGTGTCATGAAGGCGGTTAGGTTGGGAACCAGGCATTGGTTTTTTTGTGGTTGACCGATACTGGAATGTCTCTTCTCCGCCTCCGCCCCCGCCTGGCTTGACGGGGATGACAGAAGGCCCCAGGCAGAGGGAGATTACAGGCTGCTCGGGTTGGGCGATGGTACTGTGAGGGTGGTAGTTAGTTTGAGTGGCGTAGGTCATGGGTGTATATCGTTTTTTGTGTGTCTCTGTTTTCTGCGGTTTTGAAGCTTAATCAATTGTTTTGCGTAATGCGTGTTACTCACGGAATGTTAAGAGTAAGCTTAGCAAGGATGACCTTCAACTAGCATAATCCGTTCCCTCTGAAGAGTAGACACTATTGTAGGTTAAGCTTGGCGCTTCTAATTGATGTCGAGGACGTCACAGTGGTCGAGAGCCAGCGCCGGCGCGCCCCGGCCAGAAGTGTGGCGATGCGCCGTCGGACAGAGGCCCCTATTCGACTCAAGCTTGCGGCTCATATAACAGTGTGTGAATTGGCGGCTGGAATGATCCGGCGTCATACAGTTTACATCGATACTTTGCAGCGGATGATGCGACACGGTCATAGTGTCTTTTTCGTTTTGTGTTATTACAGCAATAAGGTTGCAGGGTTTTCGAAGGTGTGCTTATTAAGCTTGGTATGCAGGCCCGTTACCGCATTTGCGCCATATTTTCATCTGCATCTGTGTGCAGAAACAAAGAACTATACCTAAGCTGAAGGTGAATATCTTCAATGTTAAAGGTTACACTGTTGTTATTACCTCTGCAAATATAAATTGGGGCACCAAATCCTGAAAACCAACAATACACTTCCGCTGGATTACATATACAAGCTTTATCACATTCTCAATAATTTTACTCCAAGATACTGATTCACTTTTTAAAAATTAGCTGATATGTTGTGAGGCAGTGGTAATCTGAGGTCGTAGTATCAAGCTATCGAGCGATCAAGCACAGGTCATAGCGTTGGTGAAAAGGTGTGAATGCTGTGAGAAGCGTAAACGAACATTAGTGCGGGTCGCTTGTGGTAACCGTTTAGAGGTTGTAATACAATTGACATTTGCCTCTAGTTACAGAGGACTCAGTAAAACCTAGAGTCAGCTTTATCTATACTGATAATTACTTAGCGCAATAGAGATAGCGTGTAGTAAGAACTGAAGACAGGCTGAAAAAGCGAAAGAATACAGTTCTTTTATATGGTGGACACGATTAAGAGACACAAGTATTGCAGCGCGCTCTGAATTTGCCATGTTTCGTACGAAGGAGTATAAGGGGGTGCATTGTACTGATACGAGATCTGTTTTTCGATTTGTCTGCACTGCAGCAAAGATATTATACTTTAATCCAGTCTTAATTGTGGTATGCGGTCCGATTGTGAATATGTACTTTTGGGGTTACCCCACGCGCTCATCGACAAGAGTGATTAAGAAGTTCGAGGTGTGTTTTTGTATGACTCGATCAGTGCGTTCGTACTACCCAAGCTAGAGAAAATGTGCCATGAGAATCTCAGGTCGTGTTTCTCGAAAAGTAATGTTAAGTGAAAATCATACTCAGTTAATAAACGAGACGGAGGGAAATGGCCAGCTGCATATAACTGATAGTGAAAGTTTTCCCTCTTTTCGAAGGCTGGTTAGGGACTATTGATTGATGTTTTTATCCCCCTCACTCTCGGAGATATTAACTGGAGTATACCTCGCTTTACACCTTTTACCTTTGCTGTATCGACCGTGCTCCGTCCTCTCGACAGAAAATCGGTAAAATAATTTCGAACAAATGCCAGCGCATCTTTTGTCTTAAAGACTTGCTGCATAATTCACGGAGCCCACTTAGATTATCTCGGTGATAATCTACAATTGTATTTTCTAAAGTAGTAGGTCTTATGACCGCAGCTCTACCTTAGACGAATTTCGCTCGAGCCATAAATTTGGATTTTCTTCCTAGTTAAACCTGAACTCCAGTCTAATTATCCCGTTCCGTAGCCGAAACAATAATATATTTCGGTATTTCTGCGCACTATTTTTCTCTAAGCCACTGCGCATCACCCTCGACAGGCTCACTTAATAGTCATCTAGGGAGTCCTATACATTACTGCCGTGCCTTATCTTTCCTGTATACCGTATAATTCTAGAGTCCGTTTTTTCACAGAGTGCCTTAATCTTTTTTTCTTGTTTCGTGTTCCATTTACAGCACTCTATAGGGATCAATAGTATCTGGTAAGGTGTAATTATGAGAATGTACTGATTTACATGCACTTTTCTCTGAACTGCGTTTTCCACAGCCTTCTTGTTTCTTGAGACACAAGCTCACTTCATTCATAGGTGACCACCATGTACCCGTCGAAACTGCCTACGAATAAAGTATTATCTCCTCTAATTAACCACAGTTCTCAAAGGACCCTACTGAAGAGCAGGCTCTCTCCGCCAGCCCCAAGGAGCGAGACTAAATGTTTTGAAAGTCCGCTTCACGTCTAGCAAATGTGGTGTACGTCTCCATAATGAGTGTATAACCCTCAATAATCTCAAGTGAGGACCTGTGCTTTAAAAACAATATAATAATCAGTTATCATGTCTTTCAAACACCCAAATTACTCCGCGGATCTTAGAGAGTTTCCGAGATTCAGACCTCTCTCACTCTGATCTTAATGGGTGCCGTCTATTCTTTATAAAACATTTTGTCGGGTTTCGATGATACAACTAATTACTCTGATAAACTCGACCACTAAATTGCGCCACATCGCTTTATCTTCTCATCCTGGAGGGGAATCCTGTAATAATAACGGCGGCTGAAGACCGAAAACATTCAGTGGACCATAATTTCAACGTGGTACAAAACTTTCTACAACCTACTTTTAAGTCAATATACTTGTTTATAGTTTTCATTATTAGCTCGGTAGGGAAGAGAGTCCTAACTTTTTTCTTCTTTTGCGCAATCTATATTTCATACTTGATAACTGCGTTGAGCAGGCTCCACAGCCACTTGATATGAGTTTAGTATCTCACATTCATACAGACTATACTTCGCAAGTCCGAGAGGTGTTCCGATTTCGACTTAATAACATTCTCATCCTCCCTACCTCTAGATGCAGACCCTCTTAGTCTGTCTGATCTGGATGGGGATCGATTGTCCATGCCTTACCTACGGGACAATTGCGAGTTATCGCTCTCGGATCGGATATTATCACTGCGATAAATCCCCTGTTGGAGAGCATGACCATTGTTATGGCTATTTTTTTCAGGTCCGCAACCGGACGAAGTACTCAAGGGGAGACTTGAGTTGAGGTTTGACACTGACCGTTCGTCCCGTCTGTGTCTGTTCCCATGCTCTGTGCCGTCCGTCAGTCCGGTCTTAGAACTCTCAGTCCTATTTTTTCTGCCGCCTTACTATTTTTTCTAAGCTGCTGGCAATGTTAATTCATTTGTATTATGGTGATTCGCGTTCTGCACCATACCAAGTTACAGATCAAGTTCGAGTTTTAGTTTTGATTCGATCATATTTCACTAGAAGTTAATAGGCCCTTGGGTTACTTCCGAAAATATCTCATTATAAATTATCATTTTTCGCGCACATTTTTTATCTCACTGCTTGTCAGAATAATCTCATTCCGAATATATTATACATATGCTTTTCTTATTTTGCCATACCAAGTTATACAGATTCAGTGTGGCGATTGAGTTGGTTTTTGCACGTCGATTCCATAATTTCAATACTGCATAGTTACGGCCCTTGGTCTGGGGTTAGAAATTTCATATAATTAATCAGTTTCCGCACTTTTTTCGTCCACTGCTTGCAGATATTCATTTGATATTGTCGTTAAATTGCAGTTTTGCCATACCAATGTTGTTCAGATCCAAGTATCGAGTTTGTCGTTTAGATATTCGCATCTATATTTTCACTGACATTGTATGGCCCTTTATGGACTTAGAAACAATTCTATTTTAAAGATATAATCAGATTAATTTACGCACTGAAATTATGATACGCCCTCGAGCTGGCTTTGACAAGATATTCATTTTTTTGCTTTGCTTCAAATTACCAAGTACAGAAATCAAGTCGATGTTTAGTTTTCGACTCGATTCAATTTTTTACACTCTGAAGATTCCAATCTTGAGATCCTTGATAGCCTAAATCCTTGGCCTTTAAACGCATCTTATATTAATCGAGTCTGATATTCAGACCTTATATATTTGGTTAGATGCACATTTTAAGAATTTAATATCGTTGGCGAGCTCTAATTAATATTTTTCGAATAGTCAATACGCTTCAGCGCCGGGATAACTATGTAATATGTAAACTCTAAGCAGATTACTCTCAGCACGCTTGTGATATTGTCTCTGAGGGAGTGTACATTACTTGTGCGTGATCTATAATAACTCACCTTATTCTCTTCATACGGCGTAAGGTCATTCTTCATTATCCCCTCTTAAGGCGCTTTTCTATAACATAACGATATACTACTGTTCGTCCTTTATAATGAAGCTATATGTTCAATGTAATGCTTCAATCTTTCCGAGTTATGTTAGTTTATTATTCCAGCACATATTCACAATATATTGGAGTCACTGCCGCGTCTAAGTATTCATCACTGGGTTGCAAGACCGTTAACTCGATAATCTCTTTGTAACCTCGATGTTCAAAAACTAATGATTCTTTCCGCCTCCATAAAAATTTCCTTTTTTTGGCAAAAAGCAGGGGTACAAAGCC
>CAJDSM010010617.1:0-13741 GCA_903981925.1 Ostrea lurida | reverse complement strand
GTTGCCTATAAACAAAAGTGATGAATGGCAACTTAACAACATGCCGATGCAGAATAAAATTAAAATATGATTGTTTACATAGCTTGTTCTATAATATATTATCTATAATGTAAATGGAATAAAATATATATTACAAATTTAATTAACAGTCAATAGTTTCCATAATTTTATGCGCGGTATAATTTGTGAGTTCATGTGTATTTATAATGCACTAAAGAATGGTCCGTGGAAGTTGGAATGTTCTATGTGGAGGATTGTGACGTTTTCAATTGTGACGATGTTTCGTATATGTAAATTTGCACTTCTGTTTGAAAGTTCGACGAGTAAAAATTGGGAGATACGGCGAATCCTGTCAGACGAGACGTGAGGGGTATATATAGATCCCCGCTAAACTTACACTCGTCCGAGAAAAGGAAAGTATCACGTGTCTCTTCAGTGCTGGTGAACACTGCCTAGTGAAGTTTAGTGTAGTTTACCATGTATTTGGGTTTTCATTTGTCCCTGTGTTTTTTAAATTCATTTCAAAAGCGGTCGGTCCTCGTGGTGTCTCGCTAATACTGTTCATTGATGAGCGGATTGTACTTTAATACAGGTTTGCATTTCGGGCGATTGTGTTAAATTTCCTTAGCGTTTAGTTGTATTTAAATCAGTCCTGTTGGAAATCTATAATATCTTCTGGAGATCGCTTTCTGTATTGTTTAATTTCGGATAATGTATCTGCAATCAGTTGTGGTGGTTGCGTTCTGCCGTGTCCGTTCAGCTGTGTATTGTAGCCTGGTATTCTGTAAGCTGTTGTCGCCTGCTGGCTATTACGATTTTTTTGGGAGGTTACTGATGTCTTCTTTGGAATGTCCATTTCCTATTCTTCGATCGATTTCTTGAAGCTAGGTAAGGGGGGTGGCCATAAAGTTACAGCGCAGTTTCGGTTACGGTGATACGAACCACAGGTATGCAAGGGGTCCCAGTAACAATGTGGTAAACAAAGTTTTCAACAAGAGGCCCATGCGGCCACATCGTCACCTTGAGTTAACCTGGCCCTGGGCTCACCAGTGTGATTTAATTAGAAAAGAATTTTCAGTTTCTTTAAAACTATATCAAGTGGTTCCTGGAGAAAGAACATTTATGCAAAACTTTATCCCCTGTTGTGCCTTGCCCTTACCCCCCGGGAGGTATGATCTGATTCAAATTTGATATTCTACTCTATACAGGAAGATTAAGGTATTGAAATGTTTTCTTTGGTCTTGAGAAGACCAATTTTTAAATATATTCAAATATAAAAACTTCATCCCCTATTGTGCCCCACCATACCCTGGGGTCATGATTGAAACAAACATGAACCCACTATATTCATGAGCAAACATATAAATTTCAGCTTTCCTGTCCAGGTGGTTCTTGAAAGAAGATTTTTTCAAAATCCCCATATAATCATAATATGTAAAACTGTGGAAACCCTATGGGGGGCCCCATCGTATCCCCGGGGTTATGATTTTAAACCAAACTTGAATCTCCACTAAATAAGGAAGCTGTCATAAAATTTCAGCTTTTATTGCCCATTTCCTTAAGGGCCAACGCAATGCTACATTTCACAATTGTTTTTCATCTCCAAAAATTGAAGATTCCAATGATGATAAATAAGAGTTACAGAAACACAAAATCATTAATCCCCTTAGAATTATTTGATATTGATGAAAATATAATCATTACAACAACTGACAGTGTTTTTTGTATATATGTGATATACATGTACTTGCAGTTGCATTTGCTTTCTCCAAGAAGGTAACTCAGAAATTTCAAGTTATAAATAATTGTGCAAAATTGCATTCTTCATCTACTAGCTTTATCTTTTCCAAAACACAGAATATGATCTGATTTTTTCTCCAAGAATATCTAGGGTACTATGATTTATATTTAAGAAATATTTCTATAAAATATAATTGATAACGAACGTTGCGTATGACTTATGAAGATTTTGTTTTTTAAAGATTAATTTTATCCCGAATATAATCATATGAAAAGTTTGCATCCCCTATTGTGGCTCCATCGTACATCCGGGGATTCTGATTATGGAACAAACTTACATTCCTCTATATCAGGAAGCTTCCCAATATAAATTTCAGCTGTCCTGCCCATACTTGAGAAGATTTTTAATGACTCGTCCCTATATGGGTGGTTTCAAAAATAATGGGCACAAAACTTGAAAAAATTTGTCAATTTTCGAACTAGGTTGAAATTCATTTCTTTGATAAGTTGGGTTGTATATTACATTGAATTCAATCCAAAAGGCATTATTGTCAATAAAACTTGAAAAAGTTGCTTTAGATTATTTTATCTGGTTAAATTACAAAATTTTATAAGACTAGAGTATAAGCACAACGCAAAAATATTAAAAAAACTATTTCAAAACATGAATTTTTCCTTCCAAATGATTGAAAGAAACAAAATCAGTATTTAGACAGAAATTTGTATCTAGTACATTTTCCCCGAATTTTTTTGATTTTTGTAAACTTTCTACTTATTTTTGGGTGGATGAGGGTTCAAAAAGTTTTTGTAGTGTTTAAAAAAATGGTAATAAAAAGAAAAATGAACTACTTTCCATGTAAGTAACGCCTTCAAAAGAAGTACCCAAATGTTTGGTAATTCAAATATCAGTCTGGAAGACAAAAAGGCGCACTTTTAACCTGCCTCCCCCCCATTTCCCTCATTTTGTTCACTTCCTGACCAAATTCCAACTACAACCGCCAAATAGAAATGAAAATACATGTCATATATGAATATCAGGGGAAAGCGGTAGTTTTTATATAAAATTTATGATAACAAAGAAAATCTGATCAATTTTGGTGTTGATTTTCATGTTTTTTGATCAATTTGTTAAATAACTGTCAAAAACATTAACTCTCGAATTATGATCGCCACTCAATTCATCGCAGTTTCGCTATACACGCCGCATTTCCCAGGAACGTTTTCCTGTTACTAAAATTCTCGTTAAAACGCCCAAACTCGCTTTCGCCATCCCCACGTGTTTTTTAGTACATGTCCGTTTACATGTTAATATTCTCGATTTAAACCGCCATGGTACTGTTGTTCATCGAAGCGCGAAATTGTCATTATCATCTCCGGTCTACCTGTGCAGAAAGACCTCGATAATTTGCTGTATTTTAAGAATATACAAGAAAAACTTAGATGAGATTAGTCATGTTATTTTAGTTTTGCGAGAGTTTGTAACAATGAAGACGAATTATCAAAATGTTTTTCTAATAAACTTTATTGTCAAATCTACGTAGCAGGTCTAAACATCTACTCTTGACAATATTTTAAAATAACTTTAAGGTAAGAAACGTTTGACAATTTTTTGTCTATGAACTTCAGTCATAATAGCTGAAAAGATGGCAACAGCCTAAACAACAAGACTTCAACTGTTTATTTTTAGGAATTTTTTTAGATTTGTTATAAAAAAGCGGAAAAAAAAGTACATTTTTTCCTAACCTTTCCATACATCACTCTATTTGTATGAAAAGTAGGCAAAATGTTATAGTAGAATGAAGACCACTAAAACAAATTCTATTCAGTGTACTATTATTCTAGTTTTGAGGAAAAACATGACAAAAAATATCAGAAAATCGTATTTTTATTATATCAGACAGGAAAAAACCACTGAATGTAGTAATGAAGAAGCACAATATGTTTAACAAATAATATTCAAACCAAAATTGGAATTAAAAGTTTAAAAAGGAACACATGATCAATTTTTTTCCAAAAAACTTGTAATAAAATATCCTTAATAGGAGTACCTTTCTTGAATGTATGGAATGGAAAAAGCATGGCACATTTTGATCACAATTATTAACAATTTATTAAATTTCGAATTTTAGTTTATCTATGCATTATCCTGGCGATGGTTTAGATTTCCGATGAATCGTTATGTATTTCTTTTAAGTTGAAGGAAAAAACAAAGAGAGGTTTTACAAGCACTATATAATGAAAAGGATATATAGCATTTTACCCACATTTTCCACCATGACACTTTCAACCCAACTACATTCCGAGGGTTTTTCCGAGCTCTGCCGGAAAAGGCCCGAGAAGTTGCGATTGGCGGTATCCCCATCAACTGCTTCGTGAATATAATTTGTTTATAACCCGCCACTTATCTAAAGAAAAGTTGCGTAGTATATTGAATTTTTACTTTTTCTCGTCCGTCCCGTCCGTCGTCACACGTCCACGTGTTGTCACCGAACTACTGTATACCAGCTTATTGTGCATCCAAATGATATTCTAATATGAAATAATGGTGCCCGCAGATGCTGGCAAATAATAAGGTTTCGGAATTGTGTTCTTAATGGCCCCAGGGGTCAAATAAAGCCTAAAGTATCAAAAAGAGCTTGTTCACTTAACTCCTTCTGCAATTTTTCAAGGATGCACAAAATATTTCAGGAGCTGAAAGAATGTTGCCTCAGGGATGACCGCAAATAAGGGGGTTTTACGGAAGTTCCAAATAGTTGGCCCCGGGTCGACGACTAGGAGAACGACGTTACGACAGCTTTACTCTAAAACGTAAATATCCCATCTACAAAATATTTCTAAAATGACTCATGGACAAGTATCAACTGCTGGGGAGCTGAGAGGGGTGGGTAAATAATAGCCAGTAAGCATACCCAATAAAGCTTCAGAATTCGATCAGAATGCCCCAGTCAAAAAGGGTCGAAAACGGACGTTTTCTATCATAAAGCTGTCACGTTTGAACTCCGCCTACCAATTCTCAACGTCACATTCATGCTATTGGGCTTCGGAAAAGAATTTCTATAATGCGCAATAACGGTTTCGGAAATTTTCAAAATTAGACCCCAGGGGTTGCAAATACGGCCATAAAAGTGATGATTCTCTACATAAAGCTTGTCATTTTGAACTCCACTCGACAATTTCTCGAATGGTTCACAAAATATTCTAGATGGGCTGAGAAGCAATGCTTCTATAGATGGCAAATAAGGTTTCAGAATTTTCGAATTTCAATTCATGTGTGTACCAACAAGGGGAGGGTTGTGGGGTGAGATTAAATATGAGCTAGTGTATCGTGTAATAAACCAGGTAACCACAGGTTCCTAGAGAGCATTAACACTTTTCGTCCAATCCAACACCAAGGGTTGAGTCAAGTTTCAGGTTTTGACCCACTGAAAATGGCTCAATTGTAGCAGGTCAAAGCGGGTACCACTCATATCGCTTACCAAGGTGTGTCAGGTATAGACCAAGGATTGATTATAGATAGTGAGCAAATAGGTCAACAAGTCAATCAGCTTATCTTCGTACCAATAGTTAGAGCCTTGATAGTGGTTCGAAGTGTCATACAGATCGAAAGATGGAGCTCACCACATCATGTCGAAGTAATATCAGTGGTTGACCTTGAAGTAACTTATATAGTATTCAAAAGTCAAGGTCACACTTTCCCTCAAGGTTTCATGTGGGGATGACCTTGAAAAATGTGGTCGGAAGGATACACCAGTGTCAAGGTGTCAGCACATTTTACAAGAATTTCAGATACTGACCGTTGGAAAATAGATGAGATCAAAAAACATTCAAAGGTCACAGCGTTTCTCTCGCAATGTTTCCTGAGACTGACCTTGAAAGTGGTCAAGGATCCACAGAGTGCAAGATACACATTTCCATCACACAGAGTTGGTTGACCATTGAAATTAATGGAGTCAAGAGACGGTCAGGAAGGGGGATCACACTTTTCTCTCCGATAATGTTTTCTGGGGAGGGGTGACAAGTCTTGACATTGGTGCAAGGGTACACGCACATCACAGGGGTTGAGTCCCTAAAAATAAAGAGTCGTGTAGCTCGCAGTCTGCCACACAACATACAGACGAGGGGTATACCAAGTATGCTCTGTTAGGTATGCTAGCTGTAATTATTAAACAAATGTAGACATTACGTCTGATCAACTGAACTCTGAAACTTTTTCTTTCGCCACCAAAAACTGTCTTCAAATGTGCACAATATCATAAAACCAAGGTGAATTCATCGAAATATACCACCCGGCTGTCCACACATATTCACAATCCAACAAACAATGAAATTGCTCATCCGTACTGCTCCCATCGTCCCTAAATATGTTGTAGTTTCGAATCCTACCAAAAAAGCACATATTAATTTGCACAATGAGTCACCTTATACATATTTAAACACCGAGTAAACAACATAAAACCATCAAAGATTCCGATAATATTATACCCGCCACGTTCTACAGAATAAGTTCGAGTATATTTGTTTTCTACCTTTTTCCGTCCGTCCGTCCGTCACGTCCGTCCGTGCCGTCCGTCGTCCCGGTTGTTGTCACGTCTAACTGGACGTCTACATCTATTTGCTATCCAATATGAGTATCTAAGGAAATAGTGAAAGGTAATGTCCTGCAATGTGCGAAATAAGGGTTTACAAGGAATTTTCTAAATGCCCCAGGGTAATTAAAGGGCTATAAGATCAAAAAGCTTCTCACTATGCAACTGACCTATCTAGCAAAGTTTGTCAAGAGGTCACATAAATATTCTAGGAGCTGAGAAAGTAATGTCCTGGCAGATTATGCGTCAATAATGGTTTCGAGAATTTCCAAATTGCCTCACCAGGGGTCTAGAGCGCATAGGGGGGTTCAAGTACGACGCCTTTCTATCATATTAACCTCATTCGAAATACATGTAGATTCTAAAATTGATCAACAAGACACTCTGGAGCTGAAGGCAATATTCCAGTACATACCCAATAAAGTTTCAGAATTGTCAAATTGCCCCAGGGGTCAAATAGGTCGAAAAACGACGTTTTCTATATAAAGCTTGTCACCGGTTGGAACTCCCTCTACAAGTTTCTCAAGCTGGGAGGTCACATCATTGCTTTGGTTCTGAAAAAGGAATGTCACTAGATGCCAATAAGGTTTCGGAATTTTCAAATTAGCCCCAGGGGGTCAAATAGGGCCCATCAAGATATGTTCCTCGATCATAAAGCTTGATCATTGAGACTCCATCGACAGAGTTTATCATAAAAGGATCGTCGTCACAAAATATTCTAGGAGAAGTGAAAGCAGAATGTTCTATAGATTGGCAAGTGAGAGTTTACAGAATTTTCATTATTCAATCTGAGTGTGACCACAAGGGGAGGGGTTTGGGGGGGTGTAGAAAATGACTTTTATCGTAATAAACCAAATAACCCCCAGGGTTCCAGAACTTAACTTATTTTCCTATCACACCAAAGTTTCCAGTTCAGGGTTTGTACTCCTGGAAGGATGGGTCAAGAGTGCACAAGGTCAAGTCACATATCTTACGAAGTCCAGGTTGACCAAGATTTAGAATTGAAAAAGTCAAAGTCACACTTTCGTGCGTCCATTAGTCTGACCTTGAGTAGTGAGTGTTCAGAAGGGTCACAGGTCCCAAGGTCACACATTAGTGAAGTTCAGGGTATGACCTTGAAAGATTATCCATGATCAAAAAGTCAAGGTCACACTTTCCACTGCAAGTTTTCAGTGTGGCTGACCTTGAAAAAATAGTGTCAGAAGGTCAACAGGTCAAGGTACACACATTTTACAAGATTTCAGGAGTTGACCTTTCAAAATGATTGAAGATTCAAAGAACATCAGGTCACCACTTTCTCTGCCAATGTTTCTGAGACTTGACCTGAAAGTGTCAAGCGTCACAGGTAAGACACATTTCTCACAAACATTGAACGCTCCGGATTCTATGTATATTTATAGAAATATGTATAACCGAAATTCTTACCTCAGGAGTGAATTTATCCCAATAATTTAAATTGTTCTGATGACGACCGTCTAAGGTCGAAACCGGTCAACCAAAATCAATTCAAACAGCATTCTTACGATGTTTTGGTGATCTGTTTTATTTATTTTTAAGTATAACTTTTAATCGACAAATATCTGTGTTGGGGCACGAAAAGGGCAGATTGAGTTACAAGCCTTAAATTGTTATATAATAGTATCAGTGGAATGTGATGTTTTTGAAAACGTGGATAAATTAGTAATCGATGGTAATGACACATGTTAATTTTCCTGAAGCCTGAAAAAATGTGAAAAGAGATGACATAAGATGGAGAAAAATATTTACTTATGGTTCGAATTTCCTCCATTGTTTACTTAATAGTAACAGTGCAATATCCTAATTGACCCAGGCGCCTATGCAAAATTGGTGTCACATATTTTCATTTATAATCCAGGTGGAAATAAGTTAATTCAGTTTTGATATCTTGCTATGCATTAATTGTTTCTTGTATGCTTGAATTCAAAGCACAATGATGTGAATGTGCCTTTGATAATAATTTCAGAATCTCAGATTTCAAGTGAACAACTTGAGGAGTACTTTCGAACTGGTGGGAAGACAACAGTTCGTCATGCACTAGGGGTCGTTGTTGGATGTGGTGGTGCTGGTAAAACAACACTTTTGCAGAGACTGATGGGGAAAAGTGATAACGATATTGACAACATAAAACCCACGAGAGGAATTGAGATTCATGAACACATATTTGTTATTAAGGGTGAAGATTTGATCGGTAAGAGGGAAAATCACGTACAGTTTTGTATCTATGGAAAATGAACAATTACAGTGGTGTTCACTATTTCTGGTATATGCTTGCTTAGATATAAATCATACGGTACCAATTTTTATGCACCAGATGCGCATTTCGACAAATTATGTCTCTTCAGTGATGCTCAAACCGAAATGTTGGAAATACAAAACATGAAAGTAAAACTTTATAAAAGTGATCAATGTAGTGCCAAAAGATTGGGGCCAAAAACATTATATGAATTATGAGATAGATAACTTTGTTGTTTTCATGGGTTCATGCAGTTATTTCTTTTTTTCAGTTAAAGATGCTACTGATTCTCGAAAACGATTATTAGGAGTTTCTAGGCATGCATTAGAATCAAACAAGAAGAATGCTGATCCTGCTGGGATTACTGTACTGACAACGAAAGTATAAAGAACAGAAATTACGATCCTGCTGAAGACCAGATTCTCCAATTCCGAATTCAGAGGATACCACGGAAACCACAAGTCTCCATGAAAGTGAGAAAAAAGCCATCAAAGACATATTCAGACTGTACAAGATCAGACGACAGTCAGCATGATTGATTTTGCTGGACAGTTTGCGTATTACGCATGTCATCAGATTTACTTGAGACCAATGATCATTCTTCATTCTTGTTTTAACATGGAAGAAAGCTTTAAGGAAAATGAGGGAAATTGCTCCGACAGTAAGAAAACTCTAACATCTACTCTACGTGGACTAACAAAGGTACGTCTTAAGCATTCCTAATTCAGCATTTTTTAGCTCACCTGAACCGAAGGTTCAAGTGAGCTATTCTGATCGCCTTTTGTCCGTCGTCCGTCTGTCTGTTAACTTTTACATTTTCGACTTCTCAAGAACCAATGGGCCAAATTCAACCAAACCTGGCACCAAGTCATCTCTTGGGTGAAGGGATTCAAGTTTGTTCAAAAAAAGATCCAGCGCCCCATCAAAGGGAGATAATCAGCAAAATCAAAAATAGGGTGGTGTCATTTAAAAATCTTTTTCTCAAGAACCACTGGGCCAGAAAAGCTGAAAATTTATATGGAAGCTTCCAGATATAGTGGAGATTCAGTTTGTTCAAATCATGACCCACGGGGGTACGATGGGGCCCATAGGGATCAAAGTTTTACATATGATTATATAGGGAAATCTTTAAAAATCTTCTCAAGAACCACTTGGCCAGAAAAGCTGATATTTATATGAAGCTTCCTGATATAGTGGAGAATTCAAGTTTGTTCAAATCATGATGCTCCCGGGGTACGATGAGGCCCCAATAGGGGATCAAGTTTTACATATAATTATATAGGGAAAAATCTTAAAATCTTCTTCTCAAGAACCACATGTGCCAGAAAAGCTGAACTTTATATGAAATCTTCCTGATATAGTGGAGATTCAAGTTTGTTCAAACGGGACGATTTCAGCTTCTCCATCGTCAACTTCCCATATTTATGTAGCAATATTCCATCATCACTGTTATATGGTGTGTATGTCTCTCAACTTATTCGTACGCAAGAGCTTGTTCTGCGTATGATCAGTTTTTGAATCGAGGCAAGCTACTTACAGACAATTGTTGTTGCAGGGGTTTCAAACAGTAACGTTTAAAGGCAGCATTTCGTAAATTATATGGCCGTTATAACAATTTAGTTTACCAATATGACCCATCATTGAATCAAATGCTATCTGATGTGTTTATAGCCATTGTTAAGCTGTGTTTTCACAACTGATTGACTACGGACTGTTCTGTTTACCTGATTAGACTATGAGCTCACGGCGGGTGTACCGGTCAACAGGGGATGCTTATTCCTCCTAGGCACCTGATCCCACCTCTAGTGTGTCCAGGGGTCCGTGATTGCCCAACTCTTGTTTTTGCATTCTATTTAGAACTTAAAAGATTGATCACTGTTCGTTATCTTTGCCTTTACATCATGACCCCTGGGGGTACGATGAGGCCCCAAAGGGGATCGAGGATTTACATGATTATATTGGGAAAATCTTTAAAAATCTTCTTAAGAACACTGGGCCAGAAAAGCTGAAATTTATATGAAAGCTTCCTGATATAGTGGAGATTCAAGTTTGTTCAATTCATGATCCCCCGGGGGTATGATGACCCCATAGGGGATCAAGGTTTTACATATGATTATATAAGGAACATCTTTTAAAATTTCTCAAGAACCATTGGGCCAGAACATCTCCTGATAAAGTGAAGATAAAAAGTTTGTTCAAATTATGACCTCCAGGGGCAATAAGGGGCCACAATAAGGGATCAAATTTTTCATGTAAAGGCAAAGATAACAAACAGTGATCAATCTCAAGTCCCAACAGAATACAAAAACAAGAGTTGGCAATCACGGACCCTGGACACACCAGAGGTGGGATCAGGTGCCTAGGAGGAGTAAGCATCCCCTGTTGACGCGGTCACACCCGCCGTGAGCCCATAGTGTTGATCAGTTATACGGAATAATCCGTAGTCAAATCAGTGTGTGAAAAACGGCTTAACAATGGCAAATTATATAGGGAAATTCTTTTAAATCTTCTTATTCTTGAACCGACGCGTGGATATTTACCTGAAAGCTTCCTGATATGGAGTAGATTTAAGTTTGTTTAGATCATAAATCCCCCTCCAGGGTTGGGTGGGCCACAATACGGGATTAAAGTTGCTACAACTGCTCTTCTTAGCGAAGCAGTGTTCAGGTGATGTGATGTGGCCCATGGGCCCTTGTTCTCATTTCCATACCTTAGTATGATTGAAACCCTCTACATGGTTAATCCTTCTAAGCACCTCAGATTATATCCGAGGGTCCACGTTTGTCCAACTCTTATATTTGTTAAATTCTAATTGATCATGGTTTCATTATCTTACCCAACTTTAAAGCTAGACTATGATTGCATGCTTGTGTCCGAACATTCACCGACGTCACTTATCAATGAAGTCAAGGAACATATGGGAAGATTGGAATCCTGTGGAACCATTATGGGTTGAAGTGATATTTGTTGTAAACCTGATCCTACTTTGCTTTTGTCGGAGGTCCGTGTTGCCCTACACTCGATTTTGTATTTGTTTATTTGGATTATTGATACTGTCTTACACGATGTTACCTTCGCCTATTTGTTGTAAACATTGATTCTTAAAGCAAAAGGGAGTTTGATGCTTCTTCAAAAATATAAACGTCATGGGTCTTAATAATGATTACAATATTACACCGTGCTACAAATTAGTTTTACAATATTCATTGTGCATTCAACTTTAGGCATATATTAATATATACAGATCTATACATAAAATATGTCTTGAACAAAATTTGACAACTGACAAATTGATGTTAATAAGCCAAATGTGTATACTGGTCTTAAACCAAAAAACAGCCTAGCTAAATTAGCAATTCGTTTTATAAAGGGAAAAAGATCATCATTGAAACAAGCTTTAAAGAGATTGGGTACAAAAAGGTGAAGTTAACATCGTGTTAACGTAATCACAATCCAAAAAACATATACAAAATCGAGTGTAGGGCAACACGGACCTTAGACAAAAGCGAAGGTAGATAGGTGCCATGGAGGAGTAAGCACCCTCTGCTGACCGTCACATCCCGCCGTGACTCTTACCCGAAAATAAAGTAAACGAGACTATCCATAGTCAAATCTATAAGAAAATGACAGTCTAACAAAGGGTATGAAACAAATCAGTCGACATATGACTTAGTGATAATTTGTAATTGCACACAAGGTCATTATAGTGACCGTAGAATTTTGCCAAATGATGACTGAAAAATTGTCACTACTGAAACAATGTCACTTTGTACTGATTTTTCATTGTTGTACTAACAGATTACACAAAATTTTGGCTGGATTCCATTAAGTCCTTTGGGGGTGAGAATGCACCAGTGTTACTTGTTCTGACACACACAGAGGGCAAATCAGACAAGGTAAGACACAGAAGGTAACTTATAGAAGGTAAAACAGAGTTGGCAAATCAGAGGACGTAAAACTTCAAGGCAAAACAGAAAACGGCAACTCAGAAAAGGTAAGCCATACAGGACAATTTAGAGGTGAGACATCAAGGAAAAATAAATTGGCTGAATATATTTAAAGTCCCCATATATGGAGGCATCACCATTGTCCGTAAAGGGCTGCAAAATTTAGGCCAATGTTCGGTGCCTAAAGCCTTTAAGCAGGGAGGAATCTTTATCATGCCACATCTGCTGTGACCTAAGACCTCAGATTTTGCGGTCTCATCCGAAGAACTGTGTTCTGTTTAGTCACCTCTTACAACACGCAAGGGTATTGAGGTCATATCCATACCCGGATCAACATGGCCAAAAAATATGAAAGGATAATTAGAGGAGGTAAGACATACAGTGCCTTTCTATTTTTACTTGCCAATTCAGTCGATTATTCGTTTTCATACTTGCTACAAAACCAGTACATAGCGTCTTGGAATTTTTATTTCATCCTGGATCGATGCACGGTACTGCCCTTGTCTTGTAGCTCTGAGATATCATTTCTATCAATGGATATCTATTGCAGTGATTCGACGTATGTTCATGTAAATCTATCTAGTAAACATGTATTAGGAAGTTGTGATTTGCATATGTACCGGTAAATCACTCGCATGACGACGCCCCAAATAACATGAATCTGCCGAGTAATGACTGCAAATTTTAAACCTTGCAGCATCTACTGATACATACAGATCGATTTGTGTCATTTTGTTGATCGGGTAGCTGTCTTCAAAACGTGTATTTTGTGCGATATAGCACTTCATTACACTGGATCTTATTAACTATATACCCTTCCACAACATTTTATACAAAATGTCAAAGGTGAAAGAAGTAAGCATCCCCTGTCAATATTCGCCTTAAGCCCTATATCTTGATCAGAAAAACAGAGCAATTCCATTTAAAACAAGCAACGAAACATGGCATATTTAGTAAAATATACAAATAGGCAAAGTTAACATCGTGTTAAAGGTAATCATAATCTAAAAACACATTCGATAGGGCAACACGGACCTCCGACTAAAGCGAAGGCAGGATCAGGTGCCATGGAGGAGTAAGCATCCTCTGCTGACCGGTCACATCCGCCATGAGCCCTTAGTCGAAATATAGTAAATGGCATTACCCGTACGTAGTCAAATCTAGTATATATTGCTAAATACCTTAATATAAAATGACGAAGTAACAATGTATCA
>CAJDSM010010611.1:0-11282 GCA_903981925.1 Ostrea lurida | reverse complement strand
TTCATTGATACAAAGCACTGATTGTCAAGTACATTATTTGATCCTTTTGTTCATAAAAATTGTCTCCCCCACACAATAAATGCCAGAAGTATTGGCACCAGTTCTAAAAATGACATTTTCTCTGAAATTGAATGTTCCCATTCATGCGGCATGGCCAGTAAACCAGTGACCCTGACAGTATGCACCCACATCCCAACTCTGGATTTCCAGTGCTGTCTGTGAACAGCTCAATATTGTCACTACTTAGCCATTACTTTCATGGATCAGTCTCACCCCATTAAAGTTATACAAAAATCTTAACCACATCTGTACATCCTGCCTGAATTCATTACTAACTTTTATAATGATGATGAGGTTTCTTTATCCACAGAGTTGCATCCCAAAACGTCTGATTAAATTGCTCTGCATTGGGAACCCCTTTACTGAAAAAATTTGACTGCCCACTAGACTTTGAATTTCTTGAAGCTGGAGTATTTTTTAATCAATGTTGCTGTTTAGCAAACCATCTTAACTGTTGAAACTCTTTTTCCTGTGGTTATCCTACCACCATGTCTATTGTGTCCATTTCTAAACCAAAAAATAATTTTTGTTGAGGGACCCACTGTCTTTTTTTTTGTCTGCTATGGGAACTCCTATAGTATCACAAATTTCTTGAAATCCTTGCCATTAAACAAACAACACTCATCTGAACCTGAAGAGCCCAGAAAAGGAGAGTCATCAAGATAATGGAAAATTGTTACATCCCAACCCGTCTTTGTAATTCCCAGTGTTAAAAAAGTTAGAAATTTTCAAATAGACTACACGAGATAGCACAGGCCCATTGGTAAACATTTATCAATGGATAATATCCATCATACCTAAAACCTAGCAGGTCAAAATCTCCAGGATGGATTTATCATCAATCTGAATGCTGATTTTATATCCATTTTTGCTAGAACAGTGCTTTACTAAACTTGCCACTTTCTGTAGTCCTCGTCTAAAGAAGTGTAATGCCACTGAGCATTCATAAGGATCTATGAAATTGATTTACACTATTGTTTTCTGGGTAATGAAAAGGATGCGTTATCAATCTCCAGCCACCCCCAGACTTGGGTACTATACCTATTGGTGAAATACTTAAATTTGATATTGGTTTGTGTAAAAGGGCCGCAAATTCTTGCCCAATTTACCTCACTTGTGAATTTTATGCTTCACAGCCTCCGAAATTGTGAGACTGACTTTAATTTTTTGATTTCACCTCCTAATCTTGACCCTGAAGCCAATTCTTAAAACAAATTGAAAAGCCATTCAATAATTCATTTCAAACATATTTGTGTGGTAATTTTTCAAAAGTGGTTTTAAATTTTTTATTTGGATTGGGGTATGTCCAAGTTGCCATACATTAATAGTGGTTTCCTCTCCCCCCTCTATTCTGGGACCCCCTCTTCCCCCCCGTATTTTGATATTGCCCCTACTGCCCCGTATTGACTCTGACCTCGAAATGCCTGGTCCCCTTTAGCGGATTGTTCCTTGCTCCTTCTTAGAGGCAAATTGCCAATTGGATTGTGGACATTGCACTAATAGACACGAATGTTAAATAATTGCACGGTGCCTTGAAACAAGAACCCTGGTAATTGAATGAATAAACATTCTCTATACTGGCTCTGTTTACTGTATCAGCAGCCAGAAATTTTGGACTTGGGGTAATTTATAATAACCACAATTCAGGGTCAACTGCTCCCCAGGACCCCGATGGATTTTGTGCAAGTTTTAGCCGAGAATTGTTGGTCATACTCCTTAAACCCCAAGCTGGATGACCTAGCTGCTGCTAAACGGTACGTCATTCATGTATTTCAATAGCTCCAATGTCCTTGCTGGATGGGCCTCTAAATATATGCAGCAAAAATGATGAAGCATCTGTCCATTGTTGAAATTGCCTTTTCTTAGCATTTTTTTCCGTAGTTTGAAGTTCCCCATTTACCATACTATTGCTTGTGTGGGGTTCATTGGAGTTCCCTTACAATTTGGCCAAGTCCACTACTGACCATTAATTATTTTATTTTTCACATCTTGTGACACATTCAACCACAAGATTTGTTAAAACTAGTAATCATTTGGGGATATTTCAGAGTATTAGTTCAAAGAAATCGGGTTTGTATTGTACCTGCTTCGCTACTTGAATTTTGGTCTTCGTCCCCTGATCGCTGGCCCCGGAGATTCGTCCAAGGTAAATTGGTTCCTGGCCCCTGTTGTTATCTCGTGTCCTCCTGCTCTTCTGCGTTCGCATTTCTTCTGCATCCTGCCCTTCGCTCCGCTATTCTTTTGGGATTTCTTAACTTTCGGATTGTCAAACTTACTTATACCCTATCTATGACGACGGTTTTCAAATAGCCTTAGTCTGTTCAATCTAACAAACATCAAAGTAATCCTTACGCGTTTTCTTTCCTATTGATATAAATTGTTTAAATTGGTTAAGCAAATGCTTAAAATTCAAGTAAATCGAGGGATATTTTGGAGATTAATTCGAACAAATTTGAAAAAATTTTCCCGTTAACTTTTTCGTGTTAACCCGGTTCAGCTCTTTTCGGAAAAGGAAGAATCTATATTCAAAATCTCAAACGTTCGAAAAATTTCCGGAAAAGACAAATCCAGAATAATGAAGTCATGTAAAACAAGGTGTGCTTCAGTGCTAAATAAAGTGGGATTTATTTTTTTAAACATAAAATCTTATTATTGAATACTGTGTATCTTGATTAAAGAACGAGTGACGAAACTTAACCAAATCAGCTGTAAAAGATATGTTTGATTTTAAAGAAACCAAATCTGAATTAAAAATTTGAGATGTTTAATTTACAAGCCTAATTGCATTTTATACATGAATAATTTAACTGATTTTAAAATCTGCTAATCTACCATCTGTGGAGGTTTCCCATGAAACCAAGATGGCTGAATTGTTTATGTCATGAATGGATAAAATGAAGGGAGTTTCTTTGTCTCTCTTAATATCAAATTCGTCAAATTGCAATGACATTCTCGTCAAAAGAGTCTCATTCTATCATAGTCGGAATTGGTTTTATATCTGCTATTAAGTAATACTAGTACACAGTATACTAATACTGCTGATTGCAGTTAGATCGGACATCATCAGTGAACGTCTTGATATGGAAACTGACTCCGAGTCCATATATGTATCAGTGGACCTGCTCAAAGGTAACAGGCTTATTATTGGAGCCCTGTACAGACCTCCAAACTATTCACTTGAGTTTATGGATAATATGTGCGTACTGCTGGAATCCATCACCAACAAGTATAAGAAGGCAGTCTTCTGGGTTGGAGGTGACCTAAATCTGCACGACATAAACTGGACAGCATACAGCATCGAGGGAAATAGTAATCTTCGCGCAATAAATCAGCGTTTCCTTGACTGTGTCCAGTCATGCGGCATGGAACAGAAAGTTGATTTCCCAACCAGATAGAATGCAACTCTTGACTTGTTCCTGACAAACCGCCCAACACTAGTCGACAAGTGCACTGCGGCCCCAGGCATTTCCGATCATGACATGGTTCACGTTACTGCGAGCGCGTCTGCTAGGAAGATCAAACCTGTCTCATGGAAGATCTATCTATGGAATAAAGCCAGCCTTGATGAAATGAAACAAAGTTGCAATGAACTACCTTCAGATTTCTGCCAAAAATTCACCATCCATAGCTCGATAGAAATCATGTGGAAATCCATAAAAGAAGGTCTATTAAGTATTCAAGATCAGTATGTACCTTCTAAACAGACATCGACCCGTTTTTCAAAACCATGGGCAAATAGAGAGGTGAAGAGAATACCCCGCCAAAAGAAGAGAAGCTTTCGGAAAGCACGCAAAACAGGAAAGGCTAAGAACAAAAGGCGATGCCAACAGTTGAAAGATTTGGCCAGATCCACTTGTCATGCGGCCTACAATGACTATATCACGAACATTGTCAGTCCAGATTCATCGGACAACCCAAAGAAGTTCTGAGCTTACGCACCGACAATGCAAGAGTTGCCCCACTTAAAGACAACACAGGGATAACATACACGGATAGCGCTAGGAAATCTGACATTCTCAACGCCCAGTTTTCATCCGTTTTCAACACGGACGAGACAGAAGATACGATTCCCAACAAAGGCCCAAGCCCCTACAGTGATATTTCTGCAATTAACGTAGGAGTGGAGGGTGTCTACAAGATCCTGACAGGCCTACATATCCACAAAGCAACAGGTCCTGTCAATAGTTCATGTCGCATCCTTAAGGAGATGGCTATTGAAATCGCGCCCATTCTTCAACTCTTTTTCCAAGCATCCTTAAATCAAGGAAAACTACCAGTAGAGTGGAAGACCGCCAACGTGGTTCCAATCTACAAGAAAGGGGATAAGAGCAAAGCAGAAAAATACCGCCCTGTAAGCCTCACCTCAGTCACATGCAAAGTGCAAGACAATATTGTATGTAGCAGCATATTGTGACATCTAANCATCGTATGTAGCAGCATATTGCGACATCTAAACCAAGAGGAGATCCTCCACGATGCACAGCATGGCTTCAGAAAGCAACGATCATGTGAGAGCCAACTGATCCTGACTGTTCACGACCTTGCCAATAATATGGATGACAGACAGCAAACTGACCTGATACTCCTGGACTTTTTAAAGGCCTTTGATAAGGTTCCTCACAAGCGCCTTCTTTATAAGATGAAATACTATGGTATCCGGAACAGCCTGTATTTATGGATAAGGAACTTTCTTGATGACCGAACCCAGCAAGTATTATTGGAAGGAGTGAAGTCCAACACAGCTCCTGCCCACTCCGGCGTGCCACAAAGGAGCGTCTTAGGACCTCTGCTCTTCCTCCTATTTATTAACGAACCTACCTGAGGCAGTATCAAGGGGTTCAGAGGTCCGCATGTTTGCAGATGACTGCGCACTCTATCGAAAAATCAGGAGTGAGACGGATGCCAAACAACTCCAGGAGGATCTTGACAACCTGCAGATCTGGGAGAAAGACTGGGTGATGGAATTCCACCCCAAGAAGTGCCAATCTGAACATCACGGCCAAAAGGAAGATCATTAACTACCCTACAACATCCATGGACACACCCTTGAAGTGTAGAATCAGCGAAGTACCTTGGGTCCATTATCCAACAAAACCTGAAGTGAATTAACCATATAGACCAGATGTCCAAGAAGGCAAACAACACTCTTGCCTTCCTCCGTCGGAAATCTCTACCAATGCCCTCGGAGTACCAAGATCCAATGTTACCAGACACTGGTCAGGCCATTAGTTGAATATGCCAGTGCAGTATGGGATCCTTACCTAATGACAACATCCGCAAGATAGAGATGGTACAACGAAGAGCTGCTCGCATGGTCAACTCTGACTACAGGACAACAAGCAGCGTGTCAACTATTGCTGAATCAGCTTGGAGGCCGTCCACTACAAGAGCGCAGGGCCCAAACTAAAGCCATCATGCTGTACAGAGTGGTAATCATCTCATCTTCATACCATCAGACAATCTCCTTATACCGACCATCTCTCTTGAAGGGGCACAACAACAGCTTCCTCGTGCCATATGCAAGGACATTGACTACCAAGATCCTTTTTTCCCGGACACCATACGCATCTGGAACGCTCTTCCGCCAGAAGCAGTGAATGCTCCATCCCTGGTCTGCTTCAAGCGCCAGATGCAGACCACTACCATCAGGCCTTAGTCACCAGCCTATGTTTTTATCTGCACTATTATACGTATATATATACGTATATGTAATATACGTATATATATATTTAATTTTAACTTCACCTGTAAATAAGTTGTTCCGCACCCCATACGCTGGTACGAAAATACACAATAGTGTCCAGTACCGAAACGGAAGAAGAAAGAAATATGTGGATACTACTTGTATGCATTGTTAAGTATTCCTTTACAATAATGCTCCTGGCTTACTTAAAGTACTTACTTGGACATTAGTTTGATTTTTGATTTGGATCTACTTTCACTTTTCTTTTCATAGAAGAAGCCATGTTTCCCCATCATCAAGACTATCTAGAACAGAGGCAAGCCCCTGGGTAAACAGCATTCATTTCCAGCTCACCATCTACAATCCTACAGAGGAAACCAGATGAGACTACAGTCAAGATCAAATCTCTTTATCTTAAAAAATCAGAGAGACTAAATGATTTGAATTGTAAGCTAGAAGGTGTTCCGACAGCAGAGCTGGGCGAAAGTATTTAGAATAATAATTAATTTTAGCTGGTTTCAAACTGATAATTACAGATCAAATGATTTAAACTAGTTACTGATGATCATGATGATAACCAGCTATAAAGCAACAGATGTTAGAAGGACTGATATTTATCATTTCAAGAGAAAGTTTGCCATTAATATGATGCAGCACCTTAAAATGCTAAGCTTATCACTGGTTTATGGAACCAGAGTAATGAAAAAATATATACATTAATGAGAATAAACATTTCATCCACAACATATTCTGATATATATATATGCTATTTTATAATTTCTAAATTGCCAAATCTGACCTTGCCCCTGGAGGGGTGAGGTGATATGCCATGCCCATTCTGTCTAGAACCCTGAGTTCCCGATATCCAAGACTGTTCGCAAACATTGACCAATCTTTGTTCAGTCTGGCTTTTCTCGATGAGTCATCATCCACGTCTTCCCATGATGCTTTGTGCCAGGACCTTTCAGCGACAGCTAGCAGACGAGGAAAAATCATGGAATCCATCTCGTCTGAGGTCCTCACTAACTCCGTCCACAGGTGACCTTGTATTCCTAGATAATAAAAGGTATTTAATGGATGATCATGACTAAACATTTAAAAAAAAAAATAGATTTTCATTTCACAAGAGTGAAGATTTGCAATTTTATTTCTATCACAATCTCAATGTTATAGCACTAACACTGTTACACAAAGAGATCAGACATTATATAGTTCGAAAATATGTTCATGGAATATTCAATGTGTTTTAAGACACATATAAGAGAAAAAAATAATATGTAGCAAAATTTATTTTTTCTTATTTCTGACTTTGTATTATTTAAGAATGTTAACATATGGAGGATTCAACTTATGAAATGTAATCGCTTCACCAATATTTTAGCTTGTAAAAGTTCTTTGTCAAAGCAATCCAATTGCAGTACAGCTCAGGTGGATTTTTGAATGCCCACTTTCCACTGTGGGCCGGCCACTTGGGAATCACAGTGGGCATTTGGAGTGGACATTTACCTGTATGTTATAAAGTTCTATACACAAACCTACTGTGTACAGTGGACATTTAAAGACCCACTCTAAAAATTGGCCACAGTCGCGCAGTGGACAACAATTAAATTCCACCTGAGCATATAATAAAAAATGTAATTATTTTGTAGCGAGTCTTGCAGTGAAGTCCTCGCTCATTAACCTACCTAAAACATTTTTATATTCTTTAAATGGATTATGGTCCTCTGATGCTTTGGTCAATAAATCCTCCATGCTGATTGGGGTCACCGGTCAGTTGACGTCCCGCATTGGCATAGATGTTGTCAGCATAAAGCCAAAGGTTTTCTTGGTATCACAGTATCGACATGCCCAGTATAGGCCTCGTTCCTCTGGTCGGGCTCGTAAGGGTGGTCAAAGTAAAGGTGGGTGCCCTGGGCCATCACAACCTACATTTACATGTATAAATAAATTCATATAGTTCATGTAAAGTAAAAGTACTTAAACACAACTTTATGGAGCTTGCTCATAAAAAATGTTGGCCAACTTCCAGGTACATTGTTCGATACGAAGTTTTTAAGTTATATACATGTACAAACGGAAATAAAATGACAACATGAGTTTAACAGCATTCAAACATGGTTAATGACAAAGACCATTCCCTAAATCAAAGGCCTGAAGGGCCTGAGAGTCGACCTCTTATCATAGTAAAAGAGGCCCATGGACCACATCGCTCACCTGAACACTTTTGCTTCATAGAGAAGAGCAGACATTTGAGATTTACATGGTCTACTATTCAAATTTATGGACTAAATTCTAAACTCTGCCATTCTTCTACTACACATAAATGAATATTCATCAATTTATAAGAAATTTATAAGACAGAGAAAACCACATAGGCCGGGGCATGGCATAGCCCTGGGGTTCCTTATTTAGAATTAAAGTTTGTTTTGAAGGCAAAAATATATATAATGCTTCAGACATAATGAAAGACCAGGACAAAAAAAATATGCCCCCCCCCCCCCGATCTCCGATCACATCACTGGGGTATAAAAAATAAAAATATGGGGGGGGGGGGGGGGGGGGGGGTGGTTAAGTCATGTTCAATGAACGTGTTTCAACACAAGGATCAAGAAAATATATGGTTTGAAGGTGGGGATCTGAATATTTTCAAAGATATATAAGTAGACCATCTCTAAGGGTTAAAAAACAGTTACGAACCTCAACTTTTATCACATATTTTGGTCCCTATCTTGTCCCCGAGGTTACCGTTTGAAGAATCTTGAATCTACACTATATATAGATATTTCAATGTTAATTTGCCAAACTGTACATTAACTGTTCTGAGAGAATTGTTTTAAGAATATATATCTATTATATTAAAATTTGGACCCTAGGTTGGCCCCATTCCTGACCCGGGGACCAACATCTACATACACTATATATTGATGTTTCCATGTTTATTTGACAAACTCTACACTTGCAATTTTAAAAACATTTCCAGATATAAAACCTATATCAAATTTTGCATCCCTATTATGCATGGCCTTATCCTGACCCAATTGTAATGGGACCACCATTTGAACAATCTTTAATCTGCACTTATTACATGTAATGGCACTTCCATATCTATTTGACAAAACTGCATATTCACTTTCTTGAGGAGATTTTGAAAAAGATTATTTTCCTATCTTTAGCTAGCCCGCTACTGTGGCCCCCCTCCTTACCATTCGCAAACCTTGAATTTACTTTCTATCAGGATGCTTTTGCATAAGTTTGGTGATTGTTGGCCCAGTTGTTACTGGACAAGAAGATCTTCCCTTATATCAGCATATCAAAATTTGATGCCTTTATTGTGGCCCACACTCTACTCCCGCGGAGCAAGATCTGAACAAAATTGAATGTACTTCATATTAGGAAAACTATCATGTAAATATTTACTCTGCTGTCAATGGTTTCTGAGAAAAAACATTTCTAAAGATTTTCCCAATATATTAGCATGTAATAACTTGATTCCTTAATGTGGCCCAATTAAACCTACCACCGTGGGTCAGATTTAAACATCTTGAATCTCCACTAGTCTATACCAGGACTCTGAAGCTTTCATATAAAGAGGCATTAATGACCCCCTCTTAAAATTTACTCATTCCTATTCCAGTAGTAGTGCACATGTGTATAAAAAAAAAATATGTATTTACTTTTACTATCTTTTAATATTGGTTGCCTAGCAACGCATCAAACATATGAGCAATATTAATTATTTTACATAAAATATTTCAAATGCCAAGACTTAAAAGTCTAATTTTTTTAACTTGAATGATAATATTTTATAAATCCAAATGCCATTCTCTTGCATATGATCAAAATTCAGACTAAGACATTATTTAAAGTAGTTTGATGGCTATTTTCCAAAAGTTACTGCACAAAACTCATTAGCAACAAACCGAATATTGTGACTATACTATAATAATACGTTTATTGCATGTTAATTCAAATCAATCTGAAATGCATGAAAACCCATTTGTTGGTGATCTAAATGGGGAAATAAATGTATTAGGAAAAAAAAAAAAAGAAACCAAAAAATCGCCATATTCGAGATTGAACCGGGTACACTCTTCATGCCAGTCTGACGCGGCTACCCAATTCGCCAACACGCAAACCTACTTCATACAGATGTAAATTGATTAACAAAAGTCAAAGTGTTTTCAATGGACATGCCTGAGAATTGTCGATATTAAATGACAACTTTTGACAGGTTTTCAACTTAATGTCTTAGGGTTTAGAACCAAATATTTTAAGCAATTCAGCTGCTTTCATTAGCCACCAGGATTGTCATTTAGGTGACCTTAACAATTGGAAAGGTTTGCGAGAATACAAAATAGAAACTGCGGGAACGTCTTGGTAAAAGAATGTGTTCATACGCCGTATGATACTAGGGTGATATCCCAATGATTGTGCTTGTTTACCAATCAATATAATATGTGTCTTATATTCAAAATATTTTTCATTTTCATCATGTTATTCAGTAAAACGAATTTACATAACACTTCACCACAGCACTCGCACAATTATTCGTTGCGTAGACAAGTAGTAGTGGTGAAAGAGGCAGATCCGCGAAAAATCGCCTGACGAACAAGGAGTACCGCTCGCACGCGAGTCCGACTCAAAAATAAAAGCCATCATATGTGACTTTTTCTAAACTTCCCCGGAATCAGCCTTACCTCTTCATATCTATTATTGGCCACCGAGGCACACCCGGAATAATCCCGACTCCCAAACCTAGTTATGCCAAAGGTGTTATACGTGGACCTTTTATTTGGAAACTCCTTCCGCTCGACCGGGCTCCAAATACACTTCACGTGAATCACCCGTTTGCCAGGCTCCCATCACAAAAGGTCATGTTTAGCCACAATTTTAGCCACACGTTTCACGAAAATTCATTGAGTTTGGAGAAATCCTTGACTTTTTATTTTTGACCAGGCTATACATGCTCAGAATCTTCCATGTTTCATAGGGAAACTCTCACCTCCAAGGAAATGATTTTCAGAGGTGCGATGGTGTCATGCATCTTCTGCACCTCAGCCACCAACTTAGATCCACGAACCTGTACGTCGACTCCCAAGCCGGGAGTCCCCCATTTTGGGGGGAGTTCTCTGAAATACATCTGCACGGACTGAGCTTGCAAGGAATCGTCCACGCTTACACAGCAGAAAACTCTTCTGCTTTTTGCAATATCACCCATTTTTTTGTATTTAATAGAAAACGGGCTCTCATAAGCCATAACGGCAGCATGACTGTGCCAGGGCATGTCAAATCTCAGGTATGACCTCTATGTGCCTCTTTTTGGCAAATTGTAGAATTCTTGATAGTCTGCAACTGAATAAAGATCCTGTCTCCGAGGAAGTTAAATGGGGCCCCGAACCTAGCATAGGAAGTATATCAGGTCCTCCTCACTTAGATGTACCTCTCTTGCTTCCAATCTGAAAATATTACCCAAACTATGTATACTACAACTGTACATGAGTTGTGATTTTGAAATTGTTAAACATATGTCATGTACATG
>CAJDSM010010592.1:0-17569 GCA_903981925.1 Ostrea lurida | reverse complement strand
TCTGAAAAAGCCTAGATTTTAATTTATGTGTCTGGACCTTGAATTTTTTGTCAATTGTTAGTTTCTTTTTAAAAGACACGTTTTATTGATGTCGAAGCACTATGTTAAGGTTTATGGTATGATTAGGAGTTACCATTGCTAATAATTATGTCCCAATTTTACAACATGTTAAAAGGATCTTACGATCGCTGTCGGTAAAAAATGTTAAATGAGGATATTAACACTTTAGTTTGGTCGCCAAAGATCACATAGCTGTTAGGATATACATGAATGATTTCGCAAACAAACAAGCAAAACAAACAAAACAATTTGATCCAGGATGCAATACTACAATTACTTAATTAAATTATCATATCTTATATTATACCATATACTGTATATTGATAAACACATCGTGAAATATACACACTCCTTTTCCAATTATTTCATATCAAAGACGATTACAGTGCTCAAAATCCATTAAAACCTGGTATGTTTCGAAATCAGGCTTATTGAAGTAACGAATCCGTATTTTCTTATATTCGAATATGGCGGGGAAATTTCGAGAATTTAACAAAAAGAAAACCAAACATACATTGTCCAATCTTGTAAAGCATACTAACATGGTTATAAATCTAGTGAACATTAAGTGCTAACGGAAAAATATTTCACTAAAACCTTCGCTTTCGGTATTTTCATCTGATAAGACATAGATATCACTTGGTAATCCACTATAAGCGTGTACGTTATGAAAGTGTATCAATGCAATCATATATAATAATTATATCCTTTTAAACAATGTTAAGAAATATGACAACATTTGCTGATTAAGGACAAATTAGTACGATGATACTTGCATCAAACTAACAATACTCGATTTTATAATGAGTCCTCTTTTCGCATCCCATTCTTTATTCTAAAGTGTTGTAGCACTTACATGTAGTTGTTGTTCGTACGGGACGATATCTAAAACTTAGTTTGTCTCTGAGTTGAAACCAATTGTAACTACTATGGGTGGCAACTTTAACTAGCATACCAACTACTAGGTTAAATACTAATAATCGGTTTTAGATAATGTAATTGTTTGATCGATTTTTTTTATTGTTTTGATTCATGGACTGAAATGAGCCATATTTGAATTATTCAACGGTTTAGATAACAAATAGCTTAAATTAATGACAGATTCCAGTTTCTGCCCTTCAAATTAAGCTTTTTTATCGCAATTACGATTATTATTAAAGTCCATTTTCACGTAAAAGCTACTCGAAAGTTCCTATAATACATGGATTAAAACTTCCGGTCATACTACACTTAAAAGAATGTTGACAACAATTTCATGCAGCAAAGTATACATGCAATTTCATAATCGCACACTTGCATTTATTCTTTTTAAACCCACTATAACGTACGGTATGATAATATGTTGACGGTGCTACCGTTGATGCGAGCGAAGACCATAAAACATCTTGCAAATACAATTAGTCTCTGCATTTAACGCGGGAAAAATGACGCAGTTGACGTGAACATATAGCATTATGACGTCGTATTATCGACGTGAAGAGTTGCATTGTGAGGTCGAATTAGTTGCAATATTTTGTTGTTTTCTTTGAAAATAAGAATTATCAACAACAGCAAAACATACGAAGGTATGAGAAAGCTTGTGTGGAATTTTAAAACGTTTTTGGTACTATTCAAACAGTGTATTTATTTTTTTACGAACTTGTCAATGGTGTGTATCGCAGTGAAGGCGACATGCATTGTGGGTCGAAACTTGGAGTCACAGCTTTTCAGCTGATAGAGAGCAAGTCACGTGACTACCTAATCATTAGAGCGGGCTTCGCTCCCTATAAAGTAACGTTGATGTAATACACGTACAATATTGATTAATGGAATGTGTTTGCGCTTTCCCCAACAATATCACAAGCACTTTTAGTTTTGTGAATTTTCATTTATTAACATGATGATATGGATCACCCAGAAATATATGTCATTTATTGGCAATGGTCAAAATTGAATAATGATCGTCCCTGATATATGACAAATTCATGTGATAAAAAGACAAATGTATCACTCATTGTTTCCAATTAAAGTTGTGTAATTATCTCCCATGATATAAGGGAATAAAAAAGGTGTATATAACGAACAGTGATCAATCTTCTTCCAAATAGAATACAAAACATGAGGTGTGTAAACACGACCCTTAGATACGCCAGAGGTGGGATTAGGTCCCTAGGGAAGTACTGTAAAGGGAGAAATATTCGCATGGGTTTTATTTTCGCTATATTCGCGATATCAACCATCGCAAAAATCAAACGATCGCGAAGTGCTGTTCAATGTATTTGGATATATGTTTCTAGCTTGGAATATTTACTATCCGCTAAAATTAAACCATCGCGAAATGCTAAAAGATAAAAATCACGAAAATTTAGCCCCGCAAAATTAAAGTCTTTACAGGAATCATCCTCTGTCAATAGGTCAAATCCTCTGTCTGATCAGTTAAACTAAGCAATCCGTAATCAAATGCACAAAAAAAGAATAAAAAAGAACTGCTCAATAGGTAGAAAGCATCCCAGAATATATCACTAATTTTTCATAATTGAATTTCAAAGGTTTTTACCACTATAATTTATTGATTAATTCTGAATGATGTCAGTACTTGGCAAACTATTACATTCAATTTTTTCAAGCTTTCAATTAAAATTTCCTTATGTTTATGTAATTTTCTTTTTTAGCCACTTTCGAAAAATCAATATTTGTGTCAAAAAGGGTATTTTAAAAGAGCATTATGTATGTTGTAATATCTACCCTGATCACAACTTAGAATCTTTGTGCGGAATCACAGCTGAATCACTATTGTAGATAACCAAAAAATCGAATGTCTTTATTCTTAATACAAATTACGTGATGAATTGAACATATTTTATTCTTATAATGCATACAACAAAAGTATTGGACACAAGTTCTGAAAAACATAGAACGTCCTCTCCCAAATTACGTGATATGTAAACATGATGGCTCACAAATTTCCATTTGATGCAGACTACAATAGGAAAATGTTCTATATGATTATGATGCATACACGTTACGTATAATACGCTAATTTTGCATTCGCTTTCGTCGACAGATGCATCATTGAATATGTTATTCTTATCATTGTAGAATGTAAAGAAGGATTCTATGGCACAAATTGTAGTTCCCGATGTGGAAATTGTGCAGGAAACAAAACATGTCATCATGTGAATGGCTCCTGTCCAGAACACTGTCTGCCAGGATGGCAGCAAACACCTGATGGGAAATGCGATCAAGGTTTTTTTCAATGACTCATTCGTAATATGTGAAATAGTAAAATATGAATGATACTACGTGTACAATATATGTGGTATTTCAAAGAACGTTTATCTTTTGGGGGGAAATATGTAAGTATTTGACAGTGTATGGGTGGATTGAAAAGTTATCAATGTAATTAGCGTAAGAGCGTAGGCACAGCTGCATCCACATTCAACAATAATGATATTCCTGAGTTTGGATCCTTAGATCTTCTCAAGATTATCAATGTTCAAAATCATTTAGGGATTTTTGAGTTACAGTACAGTCAATGCCGACTCCCTATAAAGTGTTACGCAATTACGTTAAGGTCTCCCATAAGAAAATGCAGTGATAATCTTGGGTGTGATACACCTCAATTACCAATACCAATTTTAATTGTATCCGGTTAAATCCGAGACCATATTCCCAGGTACCTGGACTGCGACCGGGTATCATACCATTTCCCACAATAGCTAATTCACCGCGTGACGTCAAGCTATGATTACCGTAGCACTTTATTTTTGGAAAAACATCAACATGGCCTCTTACTACATGCCAAATTTTCACCAATATGGCTGTTACCGAGCGGGGAATTTATTAATGAAGCTCAAAAGATATAAAAATTCTTTAACTGAAAGTTGGTAGAGAAGTGCATACTTCTCCTGAAAATGTTAAAAATCAAGCAACAAGCATAGTTGACAGCGCCTCCGCGAAAAACGGAGTTGCCCAAAGTCTTTTAGATGACCGGTACCGTTAAATATATAGAGTAAGAAATTGCTCCAACAGCTTTTCAAACATATAATAAATGCAGGATCTAATTCCAAAAAATCCGTGAACTGACTGGTAGCAGGATCGTGAAACTGGCGCAATATGTACAGGGCGATAACCCTCTTATGCACAATGAGTCAGATTGTATAGATGCGAGGGAAAAGGGGCGATTTCAAGAGGTCCGCGATATAATGTGATAGTTAATTTAATTTGTGCATATTGGAAATATACGAGAATTTGAGGAGTGAGTGCGAATACTAAGGACTGTAGAGACCCTCGGGGACTAACAATCCACCAGCAGTCAAAAAATAGTATACAAAAAGCAAGACGTGAGCAGGACACGGACCGCTGTACACACAAGAGGTGGGTCAGTGTGCCTTAGGAGTATTAAGCATCCCCTGTTTGATAAATTAGATAAACGGTTGCCGATTTTATAACCTCGTGTCGGTGGTAATAGTGTATCGCTTACACAAAGGAGGTTAAAGATAAGAGCCTGTCACTGCATGAGGAGCTCGGAATCTTTACCTGTAGCGGGTAGTATGTGAAAAAGTTTTCCTATGTTCTGACATCTGAAGAACGGTGATAAAATATAACAAATGAAACCTAGGGGCCTGGTTTTCAGTCTACGTGACACCAAAGGTGAAACCGAAACACGACTTTTATTTTCCGGATGCTGACCATTGTGCTATACAGTGAGGGTGTGGGATTAGGCTCTCTAGACAGTGTCCCTTTTGCCACTTTATACATGTATATTCAGTTCCAAGCTCTGCTCTTTTGCAATCATCTTCGAAAAACAAACACGGTGATGTTGGGGTTGACAGAAGGTTCATTTAGGAAAACAACTTAGTAGTTTGGTTAATATTTACGAGTATTGGGTTATCTAAACGATATATGTCTGAAAGTACCATACCTGAATACTATATACTAATGATAGATGTTATAATTTTACGCACAAACTGCACAAATGAAGTAAAATTAGCATCATCTTTCATTTATTGTTTACACTGCGGAGGTTCAAGCATTAATTGTTTAAAAGGAATGGACCTATGCATACTTAGTGATGACATGGTGCAAAGTTTGTAGATGGAAATGTCAACAGTTGAAGACGTTGATGCAGTGCCCTTCCTTAACATTATCTGATATTTGTCCTTAGATGCAGAATCAAATTGATGTCACGTGATGCAGCAAGCTGTTTCAGACGACGAAAAACTTCTTACAAACTGCCTTTATGACAAATTTTTCAAATTACGCTCCGAAAATAAACAATTCTTCAAGCGTTTTCAAAAGCGCATTTGAATTACCCATACAATATGTTACTTTGTTGTTTCCAAGTTTTACAATTAAAATAATTTAAAGGCATAAAGCATTCTTTTTATCACGAAATCAAATTGTAATTTCCATGAGGTATAAAGTTGTACATTGAACGTGAATAAATGTTTTTGTAATTCAACAGATGCACACGGGGTTTTGCGTTTTAAAGGACGTGAAAACGTTTTGATCTAAAATGTTTAGATTTTTAGATTTCCATTTTTAATGTTTACCCCCAATGCTGAGTTATGTTTATTTCTAATGGTTATCAAAAATGTTACCGTCAGTTGTTGAGTTTCAATGAGATACAGCACTTGCAATTCTTTGCTATTGTAAACAAGGCCGATACTTATATTTATTTTACATTTTAAAGATTGCTTTTACAGAAATTTACCATGTGTTTAAAAACAAAAATTAGATGTTAAAAACACTAGAAACTATTCAATTGTTGTTCAAAATGAACTTGTTTAATTTGACAAAGCTGCTTTAAACAGAACGTAACTAGCTATTCAATCTAGTAAAACAAAATCATCCCCGAGTTCTAAATCCACAAACGCCCGAACCAAATTGAAAAGTACTAGAGAATTTCCGAACGGACTACTTTAAGTGATCTAAACTAGCATCAGACGCTTGTACATCGGTCACAAATTGCTAAACTTCACAGGAGATGACTGTCATTGTTAATATTACAAAAGAAAGAACCAAACAAAGAGGCCCATGGGCCACATCCGCTCACCTGAGTGACCTTGGCCTTACGCACTCTTTATTCAGGAAGCTTTAAGGTAATGTTTGTATTTTGGTCTTGAGAAGATTTTATATATATTCAAAAATGTAAAAACTTTTTATCCCCTATTGTGGCCCCCACCATACTCCTGGGTCGATTGATTCTGTACAAACTTTGAACTTTCCACTATATTGGGATGCGTTTCCAAATAAATTTCAGCTTTTCTGGTCAGTGGGTTCTTGAAAAGATTTCCCCTAATAATCATGTGTAAAACTTTGAACCCCTATTGGGGCCCCATTCGTACCTCCGGGACGGTTCATGATTGAACAAACTTGAATCTCCTCTATATCAGGAAGCTTGTCATATAAATTTCAGCTTTCCTGGCCAGTGGGTTCTTCATCAGAAGATTTTTAAAAGATTTTCCCTGTGTAATCATTTGTAAAACTTTGATTCCCTATTGTGGCCCCTTGTACCTTCGGGGGTCATGAGTTTTGAACAAATTGAATATCCTATATCCAGGAAGCTTTCCATATAAATTTCAGCTTTCCTTGGGTCCAGTGGGTTCTTGAGAAGAAGATTTTTTCCTTATATAATCATATGTAAACTTTGATCCCCTATTGTGGCCCCATCGGACCCCCGGCGTTGCATGATTTAGACAACCTTGCATCTCCACTTATAATCAGGAAGCTTCCATATAAATTTCAGCTTTCCTGGGCGTGGGTTCTATGAGAAGTTTTTTAAATTGACCAAACCACCTCCATATTTTTGCCATTTCACGTGATTATCCTCCCCTTGAAGGGGGTCCTTGGTCCTTCAGTGAACTAAACTGAATCCCATCACCCAAAGGATGATTTGTACCATAAGTTTGGTTGAATTTGCCCAGTGGTTGCTTGGAGAAGAAGTATGATAAATGTGAAAAGTTACAGACAAGACGGTGTACTGAGTAGATCGTGACAGACGGACAGGACAGACGACGGACAAAAGGCGATCAGAATAGGCTCACTTGAACCTTCGGTTGCAGGTTGAGCTAAAAACTGTATTATACCTCAAGGGATAGACACGGACGATTTATTGAAACGATTGGTTGAACAGATCACGTGATCGAGGCGAAAAACTCCATATACCCCTCCCTCGGGACTTCGTGTACAGCATCCCTCGGAAAGCCTCGCATTTTTTCTTACAAGAGTTGTGGTCAAGCTATTACTGTTGTTGTTACTATATCTTGTTATTGTTTGACAGTTGTTGATAAGTGAAATTGCATACAATTTATAATCTACATTGAATTGTATAAAATAAACATCTTTTAAAAAAATATGAATACATGTTTTGCTAATTAAATTTGTTTTTATTTACATGTATTTATTTTTGTTGTCGTTGTTGTTGTTTTTTCAGTATAATAAACAATTTGTTGCCATGCCGGGAGGGAGGCATGAAGTTTTGTCCAACCCAGTAATATCCCCCGTTGCCCTCGGGGGGCATGATAAAACTTACTGGTTGGACAAAGCTTCATGTCTCCCTTCTAGCAGGGCAATAAATGTATAATGTCTACAATTATTAGGTCATGTGACAAAATGTACACGCACTGTCCAGTGATTGGCATGGTCCCTTTGTTAGCGTTTTTCTGACCACGGTGATGAGCGGATAACTTACAATGTGGACAACCATGACTTTTATTTTATTTTATATCTTTATCATCAACTCTTGCTTTGGATATTTTATGAATGACAATGATCCTTTATCCTGTGTGAACAAGGTAAAAAAAAAATAATATCATTCCTTGTCAATTACTAATCAAGTTATTTTAAGCTATTCAATGAACAACGAAAGGATAATAAACAATTTGCAATTATTTAAATCAACATAAATATGTATTGATGGAATTACGTATACAACGGTAGATGATTAGACGGTGACATTTTTGCACTTAAAACTTTTTTGAAGAGTTACCTACCCTTCGTAAAAATACGCGGTAATCACTATAGACATTTTTATTGGAAGACTGGTCTTTTCAATATTTACATGTACACACAGAGAGGCAGATATGTTTCCGAAACATTTCTTTTTATGTACTTTCTGCGTCGTTTTTATACCATGTTCAAAGTCGGAAAATTTTCTGTTGTTTTTGAAACAAAATTTCTCACAACATTGAAATTATACCGTATATGATGAACGAGACAATTTTGTAAAACTAATCGATGGAAAATTTAATATTCCGAATAAATGATCGTATTCATTGGTATGGTTCTTAAAGATTTCATTTTAGCCCTTCAACAATTGTCCAATTAATCAGAATTTTGAAAGTTTTATTTTTTATTCAATTTTGGGGTGGGTGGGTAAAAATGATGTTGAAGCACGTGCGTACTTGTATACGCCTAGCTATATGCGCCTGACAGTCAACGAATGTATGAAAGCAATCTATCGTTAAACATATCCAATTCTGATTTCCTTACGCTTTAAACTGGCAGAAATATGATGATCAATATGACAAGATGCCCGGGGACAACATTGCTCACACTGTTACGAGTTGAAGCTACGAGTTATCACGAGTGCTGGGGAGTTAAAACTCCATGAGTTTGCAATGTTTTTTGATGATGGAGACATCAGTACGATTTCTGCTTGAGTTATCTTACACACTGACACGAGAACAGGACGACAATATCCTTTTAACACGAGTTTTTAAAAGGCGTCATCTGTATGATGTGACGTGTGTACGACACTTTGTCCACAATGGAAGATTTTTCTACGAGAATGCACGATCTCGATCTACCGAGTCTAGTCAACAAGTACACGAGTACTTGACGAGTTATTACGAATGTTTTGTGAAAGATATACGAAAATATTTACATTTACTGTTTAATCCTCTATCTAATTAAATAATTTTATGATTAAATGTGCCTATAACTGCAAAGACCGAATCACAAAGTTGCGTTTGGGCGTATGAATACAAGAACTACTTACAGGGGTTTTAAAAAGTATGTAAAATAATAGGACTCTTTAGGTTGGAAAATGTATGAAACTGTGACAATTTTGATGTTTTTATGTTTTCAAGAAAAAAAATAATTAAATACTTGAGTTATTAATTTTTTTTAAAATTTTGCACTCCTTTTTGTCGTGTACGATATGACTCATGAGAGCGTAAATGTCCACATTGCATGTGTCTTTTTTTCCTGTACATTTCATTGTACGTAACAATGACTTACCTAATGCTGTTCCATGAACCGCTACTTCCCCAAAGGATAGCGGAAAGTTTAAAACATTATACAATAAAGCACAAACAAAAGCATTTTCTAAGAATGTAAATATAAGCCAATTAAATTATTGATTATTGAAAGATTAGTCTCATAACTGCAAACGGTGTCAAACAAAAATTTAATAACGCGCTAACGCGGCGTTATTCAATTTGGTATGCAACACACCGGCAGTATGCAGGACTACATCTGTATCAATAAATTCATAATTCATTGCTTTAAATAACCGATCTACTGTACTTGGATATACCGTATATTGAATATTTGACGCTCGCCATTATGTTGTATGGTGCCGCCCTACTGCGACTAGAGACGTTGAACTAGTTCAAATATTGTTTAATTTATCAATTTTATCATGTATGTTTCCCAACCGATTCTTAAAAAAATTCGAAATCATTTTACTCGAAATTCTGTGTAAAAATTCGCCATTTTGGCCAATAATTAAAAATTATCGCAACCCTCTCTGTATAACAGTTCTGCTTTTAATGTTTTAAGACAGAGCTTTGAATATAAACATTGAGAAGTTTACAGTATATCAAGTGCAAAAGCGTCATTATTTTCATTACAACTATGTAAATCTCTTTTTTTTTTTAAATTCAATCTTCAAATGAGACATGGGTATGTATCTATTCCATGTAATGATGATTTGCATTCCTTATCTTTGTTTAACACCCACAGACAAAAGAATTTTTAAATAAATTAAAATCTTGAGTCAACTTTTAAAAAGCAAAACGTCATTTTTTAAACACTGTAGTTCGAGAAAAAAAAAACATGATAAACCCCAGTTTTGTTTTTTTTTTTTAAATTTCCTAAATCTCCTTAACGTAAAAATAAGAAATATACTACCCCCCCCCCCCCCCCCAAAAAAGACATCACTCCAAATCTTAGTCACGAACCATTCAGTCGCGGACCTATTCACAAATGATTTATGGTCACACGCAACGTTCGTTGTCTGTATATATATATATTAAAAAAACCTATAATTCTTGATATAAAACCATAGTATCCTTAGATATTCTTTTAAAAATAATCGGAATACATTACCTGGATTTTAAAAAAAAAGATTACATACAAATAGGCGAAGGTAACACGTGTTTTAAAACGGGTAAATCATAATTAAAAGAAAACAAAACATAATATGTTTTTGTTTTTTTATTATGATACGTTTAAAACACGGTGTTTACCTTCGCCTATTTGTATGTTATCTTTTTTTTTAAAATCAGGTAATGTATTCCGTATATTTTACAAAGAATTATCTAAGGATTACTATGGTTTTATATCAAGAATTAATAAGTTTTAATATATATATATACAGACAACGAACGTTGCGTGTGGACCATTAAATTCATTGTGATTTAGGTCGCGCGACTGAATTGGTTCGTGACTAAGATTTGGAGTGATGGTCTTTTTTTGGGGGGGTAGTATTAATTTTCTTATTTTTACCGTTAAAGGAGATTTAGGGAAATTTAAAAAAAAACAAAACTGGGGTTATCATGTTTTTTTTTTCTTCGAACTACAGTGTTTTTTAAAAATGACCGTTTGGCTTTTAAAAGTTACTCAGATTTATTTATTTAAACAAATTCTTTGTCTGTGGGTGTAACAAAGCATAAGGAATGCAAATCAATCATTACATGGAATAGATACATAACCATGTCTTCATTTGAAGTGAATTTTAAAAAAAAAAAAAAGAGAATTTAATAGTTTTGTATGAAAATGAAATGACCTTTTTTGCACTTGATATGACTGTAAAACTCTCAATGTTCTATATTCCAAAGCTCTGTCTTAAAAAATTAAACAGAACTTATATCAGAGGAGGGCGGTTGCGATAAAATTTTTTAATTATTGGCCAAAATGGGCGAATTTTTACACAAATTTCTCGAGTAAAATGATTTTCGATTTTTTTGAAGAATTCGGTTGGGGAAAAATACATGATTAAAATTGATAAAAACAATATTTGAACTGTTCAAACGTCTCTAGTCCGCAAGATGGGAGGCAACATACCAAATAATGCGAGCGCGTCTCAAATATCAAATATCTGGTATATCCAAGTCACAGTAGATCGGGTGTATTTAAGCAATGAATTATTGATTTATTGAAAATGAGTCGTCATAACTTGCAACGGTTTGTGGCATACAAATTGAATAAAACGCGCGTTTAGCGCGTTATGAAAATTGTTTGCAAAACACCGTTGCAGTTATGAGATCTACATCTTTTCAATAAATCCATATATTTATTGCTTATATTTACATTCTTAGAAAATGCTGTTGTTTGGGGCTTTATGTGTTATATGTTTTGAACTTTCCGCTCAATCCTGTGGTGGGAAGTAGCGGTGCATGGAACAGCCACTTTTAGGTAAGTTCATTGTACGTACACAATGAAATGTACAGGAAAAAAAGACACCAGCAAATGTGACATTTACGCTCTCATGATGTCATATCGCTACACGACAAAAAGGAGTGCAAAATTGTTAAAAAAAAATTAATAAACTCAAGTATTTAATTATTTTTTTCTTTTGAAAATTAAAAACATCAATGTCAACAGTTTCATTACATTTTCAACTAAAGGAGTTCACTATATTTACATATTTTAAAACCCTGTAAGTAGTTCTTCGTATTCATACCCCAACCACACTTTGGTGATCGGTCTTTGCGTTATAAGGCACATATCATCAAAAAAATATGTATTAGAGGATTAAACAGAATAAATGTTAAATATTTTCGTAGATCTTTCACCAAAACATTCGTAATAAACTCGTCAAAGTACTCGTTGTACTTTGTGACTAGACTGCGGTAGATCGAGACGTGCTTCTCGTAGAAAAATCTTCATTGTGGACAAAGTGTTCGTACAACCACGTCACAATCATACAGATGGACGGCCTTTTAAAAAAACTCGGTTGTTAAAAGGATATTGTCGTCTGTTTCGTGTCAGTGTTGGTAAGATAACTCAAAAGCAGAAAAATCGTTACTGATGTCTTCCATCATCAAAAACATTGCAAACCCTTCATGGAGATTTAACTCCCCAGCACTCGTGATAACTCGTAAGCCTTGCAACTGTAACAGTGTGGAGCAATGTTGTGCCCCGGGCATCTTGTCATATTGATTCATCATATTTCTGCCAGTTAAAGCGTAAGGAAATCAGAATTATATGCTTTAACGATAAGATTGCTTTCATACATTCGGTTCGACTGTCAGGCGGCATATAGCTAGGCGTATACAAGTACGCACGTGCTTCAACATCATTTTTTACCCCACTTCTCCAAAATTGATAAAAAATAAAACTCTTCAAAATTCTGCATTAATTTGCGACACAATTGTTGAAGGCAAAATCGAAATCTTTAAGAACCATACCTAATGAAATCGATCAATTTAATTAACGGAATATTAAATTTTCCAATCGATTAGTTTTAACATAATTGTCTCGATTCATCATATCACGGGTAATAATTGATTCAATGTTGTGAGAAATTTTTTGTTTCAAAAACAACAGAAAATTTTCCGACTTTGAACATGTATAAAAACGACGGCAGAAGAGTAAGTAAAAATGAAAATGTTTCGGAACATTATCTTGCCTCTCTGTGGTACACTGTATAAAATATTGAAAAGACCAGTCTTCCAATAAAAATGGTCTATAGTGCATTTACCGCCGTATTTTTACGGAAGGGGTAGTAACTCTTGTCAAAAAGTTTTAAGTGCAAAAATGTCACCGGTCTAATCATCTACCGTTGATATCACGTAATTCCATCAATAGCATATTTTGTTGATTTAAATAATTGCACATATTGTTTATTTCCTTTCGTTGCTTCATTGAATAGCTTAAAATAACCTTGATTAGACACCTGACAAGGAATGCATTAATATTTTGTTTATGTACCTTGTTCGAACATGCATAAGGCATCATTGTCGATGTATAAAATATCCAAAGCAAGAGTTTGCATATGAATGCGATAGTAAAATAAAATAAAAGTCATGGTTGTCCACATTGTAAGTTATCCGCTTCAATCACCGTTGGTCAAAGATTAAACCTAACAAATGGGACCATGACCACATCACTGGAACAGTGCGTGTACATTTTGTCGTCAACATTGACCTTATAATTGTAGACATTATACATTTATGCCCTGCTAGGAAGGGCAGAATGAAGCTTTGGTCCAACCAAGTAAGTTTAATCATGCCCCCCGAGGGCACACGGGGGATATTATCTGGGTTGGACTAAACTTTCTGGCCTCCCTCCGGCATGGCAACAAAATTGTTTTCATAATAATAAAAACACACAACAAACGAACAACAAAAATAATACAATGTAAATAAAAACAAATTTAATTAGCAAACATTTATTCATCACTTTTTTTAAAATGATATTTTTTTAAGTACAATTCATGTAGATTATAAATTGTTGCAATTTCACTAATCAACAACTGTCAAACACATCACAAGATTATGAGTAACAACAAACTAGTAATAAGCTTGACCACAAACTCTGTAGAAAAAATGCGAGGCTTTCCCGAAGGGATGCTGATCACGGAAGTCCCCAGAGGGACGGGGTATATGGAGTTTTTTCGCCTCGATCACGTTATTAATCTGTTTCAACACATCGTAATTTTCAATAATCGTTCCGTGTCTATCCCTGAGGTATAAATACAGTTTTCCTAGCCTCACTGAACCCGAAGGCTTCAAAGTAGAGCTAATTCATGATCTGCCTTTGTGTCCGTCCGTCTGTCACTGTCCCGTCTGGCCGTCCATCTGTCCCGTCTCGTCGTGTTTAACTATTTCACATTTCTATTCGACTTCTTCTCAAGACACACTGAGGCCCAAAATTCAACCCAAACTATGGTCACACATCATCTGGGTGACAGGGCACTTCAAAGTATTGATTCAAATTCAAGGACTCAGGCCCCCTTTCAAAGGGGAGACTAATTCACGGAAAATTGCAAAAAATAGGGTTGGTGTATTGTAAAAATTCTTGCTCAAGAACCACCACTGGCGCCAGGAAAAGCTGAAATTTATATGAAGCTTCTGATATAGTGGAGTATTTCAAGTTAGTTCAAATCATGAAACCCCGCGGGGTACGATGGGGGCCACAATAGGGGATCAAAGCTTTTTACATATGATTATATAGGAAAAAATCTTCTGCTCTACAGAACCACTGGACCAGGAAAGCTGACATTTATATGGAAGCTTCCCTGATATGAGAGGATATCAAGGTTTGTTCAAAATCATGACCCCGAAGGTTACAATGGAGCCACAATAGGGAATCAAATGTATTTACATATTGATTACGACAGGGAAAATCCTTTAAAAATCCTATCTGATGAAGAACCCACTGGGCCAGGAAAGCTGAAATTTAAATATGAACTTCCTGATTAGAGGAGATTCAAGCACCTTTGTGTCAAATCATGACCCCGGAGGTTAACGATGGGCCCTAATAGGGTTCAAAGTTCTTACACATGATTAATATAGGGGAAATCTTTTCAAGAACCACCTGACAGCGAAAGACTTGAAATTTATTTTAGAAAGCTTCCCCATTAGTAGTGAAAACCTTCAAAGTTTGTACAAATCATTGACCCCCAGGAGTACTTGGTGGGGCCACAAATACGGGATTTCAAAGTAATTTACATTTGAGTATAATTAAAAAATCTTCTTCAAGACAAATTACATACATTTACCTTAAAGCTTCCTGATAAGAGTGCGAGGGCCAAGGTCACTTCAAGGTGACGCGATGTGCCCATGAGGCCTACTTGTTTGGTCTTCTTTGTAAATGTACAATGACAGTCCATCTCCTCGTGAAGGTTAGCATTGTGTAACCGATGTACAGCGTCGCAGTGCTAGTTTTTAGATTCCAGCTCTAAAGTAGGTCCGCGGAATTTCTAGACTTTTCAATTTGGTTCCGGGCCGTGTGGCATTCTAAGAACTCGGGGATGATTTTGTTTAACCTAGATTTGATCTATAGCTAGTGAATTACGTTCTGTTTTAAAGTGCAGACTTTGTTCAAATTACACAGTTCATTTTTGAACAACAATTGAATAGTTCTTAGTGCTTTACATACCATCTAATTTGTCTCTTTTAAACTATGGTAATTTCCTGTAAAGCAATCTTTATTGTATATAAGATAGTGGAAGTATTCTGGGCCTTTGAGTTTACATAAGCAAAGATATTTGCCAAGCTGTAGTATCTCGACTTGAAGACTCAACAAGAATGACGGTTACAAATTTATTGTATAACCATTAGAAATATATCTATAACTCAGCATTGAAACATTAAAGATGGAAATCTTAAAGATCTAAACCATTTTAGATTCCATAAACGTTTTCACGGTCCCTTTAACCAAACCGTGTGCACTGTTGAGACTCTACAAAAACATTTACTCCACCGTCAGTAAAACTTTATACTCATGAAATTCACATATTGATTTCATGTGATAAAGAAGAATGGCTTTGATGCTTTAAATTATTTTAATATGTTACGAACTTTTGGAAACAACAAATAACATTATTTGCTAGTGTTCATATTTCGAATGCCTATTTGGATAAGTCGTCGTTAGATATTGTTTATTTACGAGCGCGTAATTTGGAAAAACATTGTCATGAAGGCAGTTCTGAAGAATGTTTTGCGTCGTCTGAAACTCAGCGCCTGCATCAACGTGACATCAATTTGATTCTCTCATCCTGAGGGTAAATATCAGATTAATCGTAAGGAGATGGGCATACTGACAATCACCGTCTTCCAACTGTTGACATGTTCCATCTGGAACAAACTTGTCACCTATGTACACTAAGATGCACTAGGCTACCATACTTTTACAATTAATGTCTTGAGCCTCCAGTGTAAAACAATAAAATGAAGTTGATGTAATTTTACTTCATTTGTGAGTTTGGTGCCTGTAAAGATTATATATATCTACATTCATGTATATACATCAGGTTATATTGTGGTTGAGAGAGATTCCCTTCGTTATCAACAAAATCATAGAAATCAAAATAAAGGAACACCTGAAATCATTCTCGAAAAAAAAAACTCCAATGTACTGTTTCCTTTTTATCACTCTCACTCAACGTATCATTACATTGTAGAGAATTTTTCTATTTCCTCTTTGATCGTTGATCTCTCCCTTCTGTAATATGAAATTCTTGTATTCTTAGGTTTCTTCCCACGTCATATACACAGGCAACTGATCGTACGTGTGGTCAGTCCGTGGTGCCCATGCTCTTCCTTTTGATTATACCATATATGAGTTATGCAGATAAATTGATCATGTTTGTTATCCTTACCTCGCTTACATATGAAAAGCGGGGTAAGCTGCATGCAGCAATTACAATGCGATATATTACTTTTCCGCAGCACCACATTCAACGTTAGTAGTATATGGAGGGATCTACAACCGTTAAGTTGTTAATCTACAGGGATCTGCAGTTTTCAACAATCTATATATATCATGTTAGTTACAAAAGGCGAAGTTAACATATTTGTGGTTGTTCAAACGTTATCATCATATCCAAAAAAAAATATACCAAAAATCCGAGTTTTGTCAGGGCCAACACGGCTACCTCCGGACACAGCGCTCGACATGAGATTGGTCAGGATTCCATTGGTGCCCATTGGAGGAGTATGCATCCGCTGCTGACCCAGGTTCACACCCAGCCGTGAAGCCCATTATTCGAAACCAAATAGTCAACGGTAAAATAACCCGGAGTCAAATCTTAGCTAGGAAAAATGACAGGGATCTAACAAGGGTTGATGAAACCTAATGTGTCCTTTTCGAGAAATATTGCGAATGAACTTAGTATGATAATTTTGTAATCGCAACAAAGTACATTATAGCAGACCGTAGAATTTCGAGAATGATTGACTTAAACAAATGAGGGATCGATTTATAACCCCATGCATAGCATTCAATACGCTCTTTATGTTAGTAGTCTAAAATTAAGAAAGGACGAAAGATTACAGGACACAAGCAGTGATCAAGTCTACTAAGTTCCAATGATAATACGAGAGGAACAAAGCAGGGTGGGTCAGAAATACAAGAATTCTCCTGGAGACTTAAGCAGTGGTAGGTAGCAGAGTTGCTAGCGAGAGTAAGCATTCCCTGATCGACCAGTCACACCCCGTCCGGGTGAGAGCCCTATATGTCTTTTGTGATCTGCAGTAAACGAGAGAATTGGGAGAAACAGCAAACTCTAATACGATTCAATATATGAACGTGTGACGTATACTAAGTGTCTAATTTATTTTATATTATAATT
>CAJDSM010010570.1:0-11870 GCA_903981925.1 Ostrea lurida | reverse complement strand
TATTTGACTCAGTATTTAAAATTAATGAATTGTCAGTATAGATTTTGATTAACTTGGTGAAGCACTGTGCCCAGAGGTTTCAACCAGTTCCTCTGTATTGTCGAGGGATGCCCAAATAGGCAGTAATTGATGCTCGGCTCCCTCGTTATGTGTTAATGCAGCCGTGGCCAGTATACCAGTATCATCTAAAATCATTGATAGTACTTTATTTTTCTTTATTGTCTTTAGCACGCAAGGTGCTCGAGTTGAGCTCAATTGCATCTTTTTATAATGACTTGTCTTGCGATTACAAATTATCACAAGTCATATGTGACTGATTTGTTTCATACCCTGTTTTGTTAGACTGTCATTTTCATATTGGTTTGACAACCGGTAACCCGTTTAACCTGTTTTGACTAAGGGCTCGGCGGGTGTGATCGGTTTCAGCAAGGAGGATCGCTTACTCCTCCATGGCACCTGATCCTGCCTTCGCTTTTGTCGGAGGTCCGTGTTGCCGCTAAACATCCGATTTTGTATATGTGTTTTTTTGGGACTGATGATTACGTTTAACACATTGTTTTTCTTAACCATTCTCTATATCCTCATCAGCGGGTGCGTCCGATATCCTGGGATCCGATTCAGACCTGTCCGACACTACCTTCCTTGTTTCCGAATATTTTTTCAAGCATTATTATCCCCTCGCGCACTAGTTGCGCGAGGGGATATAGCATCGCGAATGTGCGTGTATGGGTGGTGTGTGTGTCAGCTACTTGTCCACCATTTAGAGGAAAACTTACCAACCTTTGCATACTTATGTGGCAATTGTTAGAGACCGGTCCTATTAATTTTTCAGTACTGCGTGAATAATTTTCAAGATATCGTGCTAATTTGCAAGTTAATAATACTCATGTCGGCTATAGAACTGGACTTCCGGGTATTTAAAGCGAAAGTAAGCCAGCTTAATCTATTGTAGCAGTTACGGTTCTGTTTCCATTTGTTAGTGGTTAGCGCAACCCGACTGCATACGGAGACCGAGTTCGTATCCCGATGTTGGTATATTACTAATTTCCTCCCTTCCTATTACAATTACATTTATTATGAAGAGACGGGTAGTATTATATTCTTTCAGTATCATTTGATGTTAGTTTTGTTGAACTTATTTTTTACTTTCTGGTTTTCCGTCAAATAAATTCCTTTTCTGTTGAACTCGGATTGATTATTATAGCTCATTCGAGAGTATGTCTCATAAATAAGACCACACAGACTCGAAAATTCCTAAAGACCTGGGAACAATAAATAATCAAAACAAAACGTAGGAAAGTTGACAGAAATTAATAAAGTGTGACAAAACAGGCCAACCCTCCTATTTACACTATATATAGAGGTTGCGTATGTGTATGCGTGACTTTGTGTACACAATGAGCCTAGTACGACAAGAGAGCAATGCAATTTTGACTTACTTTTTTGATTTCAATAGCTTCAAGGTAGTTGGCGGTTGACTTTACCTTTGTTTGGTTCCATGATATTGGTTCTTGAAAGGAAAAAGAACAATTTGACAAGCTAATTAGCGAATTCTCTTCAATCACCGGTGATATATTGTTGTCGAAAAATCACGTAAGAATCATCAGATTTCATACTTTATGCATGCAACTTGTAAGGTAGAAATAATTGAACTCTAGAGCATAGTGGATGTGGTTTCTGGCTTAGGAATAAGGAAAAACTGCACCAAGCCACGTATGCATTGGACTGAGCACAATCAAAGATCACTGGATTAAATGTTGCAATCGATTTACATGCAGTTAAAATCCTTGATAGGTGTTCTCAAGAGGACCTTAGATGAATTGTTAATTATCCATATTTTTGTAAATTGTATAAAATCTCATTCTGACCGTGAATGAAAAAACATGATCTTTCCGTTGAGCAGAAGAAGTGGGGGGGGGGGGTGGGGGGGGGGGTTGAGAACAGCAAGAGGCAATGGATTAATGAATTGAACAGTAGTTTCTACATGACAACATACTTTCACTATTTACTCTCTCATTGTTTTGTGTAGACACTAATTATTTGATTTTTATCTACAAAGAATTGGCCCCTATTCTCATTTATTTATCTCTAAATAATGCCTATGTTAGTCATTTTCCTGTCCGGAGGGGATGCTCCGTTAGCGGTGCCCTTGTTATTACATACTAGTAACAAATTTCCGAATACTGGTAAATGACCCGTGTTATTATTACCTCATAGCATGACATGCCCTTCGCGTATCGAATCAACTGGAGACATGTACACACCAAATAAACATTGTGATAGTGGGTAACATACAGCATTAGAAAGGAAAGTGACTGATTGCAAAAGTCATCACGTTATATCATGAAAGTAGTTCGTCAGTTCTGCCATTTCGGAGTCAATATTAAGTAAAAATATCCAAATCATGAAGCAAAGATCCTGTCAGGTTCTGTGGTGTCCTTTATTTTGAGTTCGTCAGGATATATCAAATGGCATAATTGTGAAAATTATTTTGTTAAATGATAAGACATCGTCTATATCCTCTATATGTAAGGTTGAAGGAAAACGGCAAGTTGTTTTTTTTGTTTGTTGTTATTTTTATCCCGTAACAGTTTCTTGAACAATTCTGCTTCCGCTAATAAATATAAAATAATAGTCTGGCCAATAGGGGGCACAATTAGTGGCCCATAGGATACACAGATTGTTGGAAGACATGGTTCCAAAGACTACATAATATTCAATCTATAAGAAACCCAAGCATGCTCTTTTAAATATCTACTTCAGAGTGCTTGTGGTGGGTTACTCGAGTGGTTTCTGACAAAATATGTATCTTGTCTTCCCAACGACCAGAAACTTGTATTTCCGGGGTTGCCCGTTTTTGTTAAAAAGCAATTATCAATTCTCTGAAAAAGCCTAGATTTTAATTTACTCGTGAGGAATTTTTTGTTATAAAATGTGGAGAAATCATACGTTTTGATGCAGTCAAATTTTTAGAAAAATCTCGTGACTTGAAGTTTTCTAAAAGCTCTTTAGAATTTTTGAAAATCAAAACATCTGATTGACAACAAATTCTGGAATAATGTAGTGGACAGTATAATCTGAAGTGATTCTTTCACAGCTGTTAGTAGTTTAAGTTACGTAGTAAGGTAGAGGCCTTGGTAGGAGCATTACTGGATACCAGCGATGTTCTTTGTTCTGTAAGGATTCTTCTGCAATTTCGGCAATCCAGTAAAAGGTAATGGTAATTCAAATCTGATTCCCTGATTCTTCGGAATATTGAAAGTTTCAATTAACAGAAAGGTGATTTGAAGAATTTACCTTTGTCCAGATTGCTTCTGGAGTAATAAGTAGGATTCCAGATGTTGAATAAACCCTGTTTCCATTTAAAAAGACAAGTATATATATAACTTTTACAAACCATAGACAATGTTGGTGTACGTTGCTTTATCAGCTGGAACAAGTACATAAGTTTGTCATGTTGTCTAATATAACTCATTTACCCACGTCCCTGGCTTTTAACAGCAGAAGGATATAGTACGCATTTTTCCCCGCTAACTGGTTAATACGGGGTCTTTAATAATTTCCCGAATAGTCTTTGATCTATTCAGACAAGTGTCAAGCTCCTATTCCCTCAGAATTTGTCCAACGTCTGGCGGTAATTCTTCCACAGAATTATGTCTCCCCCACTTTTGGGGACTATTTGTTTTTGGCCCTTCCCGTGTGTCCGTCTGTCGTCACAAATTTTTCAGCGCAACTTTCCTCTGAAACTACTGATCCGATTTTGAAGAAACTTGATAATGTAGCAAAGGACATCATAATGTAAGTTGTGCATATTAACCAAGGAAATTTTGATCATCTATTTTTGTAAGGATGTTATGGCCGTTTGAACTCTAGAAATTGCCTTAAAAATCCTCATGAAATAACCCTTGTCAAGCGGCAACTCCTCTGAAACTAAAAACTGATCCAATTTTGAAGAAACTTTTATGAGCAAGGAATCATATGTAGTGTGTATAATTACTAGGAAATTTGATCTCTAATTTTGTTTGGTATGTTAATTGGTCGTTTGAAACTTAGATTTGCCTTAAATCCTCATGATATAAACCTTGTCAGTGTATTCTCTGAAACACTGATTCTGCATTTAAGCCAAATTTATTATGTAGCAAGGACATTATATGTACTGTGCATATTACCAGGAATTTTGATTCCCGAATTTTTGTGGATTTACACTAAGAAATTGTTGCCAAAACTTTTAACAGTTACAACTCAAACTGACAGCACGGGGGGAGACATCGTTTTTTTGCCTCCAAAAACACACTTCTAATTTTAATGATAGTCATGAAATTATGTCCGCCATTTAATATGAGGCGAGGTTTCTCGGAATTAAGGACCTTTTAAAATAAGGGACTGTGAGATCCTCAATTTTGGACTACTATTTATGAATCTACCAGTAATAATATGACCAGCGGGACCATAACTTAAAATGAGGAACGAGGAACATGTAACCTTTGGCAGGATTTTCGTTCGTATTGGTTCAATATCTAGCACTGCACACGTCTGTTTATCAAGACATGGGGCGAATTACATTGAAAGTAATTGCCATTACATTACCATTACTTAAAAAATTTAGCATTATCATTACTCTATTTTCGTAAAGTATGGCATTTACATTACCATTACTTGTCAAGTGAATGCATTACCAATTTACCATTACTTATCCCCTCTCTCCCACCCCAAATCTCAATGCAAACTGTCTACATGTATATCACAAGTAACACATCAAACATAGTGTCTTGACTACTATGTATCATGTACAACAAATGTAGTCTTTGTGATTGCATTTAATAATCATATGGAGAGAGAGAGAGAGAGAGAGTAGAGAGAGAGAGAGAGAGAGAGAGAGAGAGAGAGAGAGAGATAGAGAGAGAGAGTCTCAGTCTTCAGCTTTTTAATAGAGGTCTGTGCAGTGTTATATAAACACAGTCTGTTTGAGGCACAGTGCACTGTTTATATTAATCACGAAAACTTTACATGTATAGACCACCTATGTACACACACTAAGTTAAAGTCCCCTAAGGTGTGGTTTGAAGCAGGTATTGTAGTGGGACAATTATTACTACATCAAACTATATTTAAAGATATTTAAAGGTATATCTTTGGGACCACGATAATACACAAGGCATTTATGAATAGTATAAACTCACATAAATCATCATTGAACGCTTAGTGAATACATGCATAATCTGACCAACCTTGCACACTTCAATGCTTGGTTCCCCACCTCCAATTTATGAATTAAATTACTACAAAGCGGATTGGATTTCACAAGAATTAGCAAGGATTTGGGCTTTCTTTTCTATATATAAATGTATTAATAAACCAACTTTAAATGCCATTCGTCGTTTAAACAGTGGACATTAGTTCAGTTCGATGGCATTGAGCTTTCTTACAAATTGAAAGCATGAAACAATCTAATACAAAAAATGACTACTCTCCTTGATGAAAGGATTGAATTTAAGTACATAAGGGTTAGCTAAGAAGAATTGTTGTCCCTTTGAAGAACCAAAAAGTGTTGGAGTCTGTTAACCAATAAGACAAGTTAACAGAGTCCAATTTTTTCCCCGACAAGTGCCATTAATATAAAGACAAATGTTTTGCATGGTGGTTAGACAGAGTGATAACTTAATGTGTTATTTTAATTATAATAGTGATCAAATGTTTATCTTTATGAAGTTTCAATATTACATTATGTATAATGGGTATTCAATGAAATGAAAATAAGCGACACACTTACCTGTAGATAAAAAAGGGGTGTGTACATACTACATATCATAATAAAGTAATTCAATGTAATGCCAAGTAAATGATAGCAATTAAATTAACACCAAAATTTTGAAAGCTAATGCTTACCATTCATTATATGTAATGCGTTTTTGTGCATTTCACATTTATTTTAACTAGCATTCTTTGAGGTAAAAGTAATGCATTGCAATGCATTACCATTCCCATGTCTGCTTTTTTATAATTAAATAAACTTGGGTGCACAAGTGGAATTATAGCTCTGTATGAAAAATACAAGGTGTGGGTTTCATCTTAAATAAGGTGGAATGCAGGACTGTAAACTTTTTTATGGCAGAGGATGTTTTCATTGTGGCAAGCATGCAAATGTCCTTTACTGTCAAATTTAAGATGAAGGAATCGCCGAGGCTGCGATAATTAATTGCTGGATAAAGTGTTTACGATAATTGGCACTATTAAAATTATAACACTGGAAAATAATCTAAAGTCGGTAAAACAGAAGTAGGTGTCAGACAGGTCAGAAATCGGTATCACACGATATGGGACACCCGCTGATGAATAAATGTCCATGCGCCATGAGCTAATGAATAAGTAATTGCTGAGTAAAGTGTTAACAGAAAATTATTTGTCCGACGCCCGCCGCCGTCCACCCACCATTCACCATGCCAGTTTTCCCACTCGTCGCAACCCCGGCAAAATAAATAAATCAAAACCTGAAATCTCATCCTTCAAATAGGGGTCACGGGGTTAAAAAAAAAATGGCACTTAGCGCTAGATGATGTCAAAAGGAATGTGAATAACTAGATGTGTTCGGTGCGACACGAATGTCCCCCGCCTCACATGAAGTCTATATGAAGGAATTCGTAAGGGTGAAATTGAAAGTTTTTCAAATGCATGAACTGTGGCGTATCCTATATACAAATTTGAAGTTGAATGTGTGCAATCCGTTGCAGAGATAATGAACGGAAATGAAAAAAATTCTGATTTTTTTTCTAAAGTTCAAGGGAGCTAACTTGGCAAAAATCATCGGACCAATGACCAACTTCGAACTTGACCTGCATAATTCTGTAACGTATCCATATACCAAATTTGAGTTGAATGTGGTGGCAACCGTTGCAGAGATAATCGACGGAAACGACAAATTCTCGTTTTTTTCTAAGTTCAGAGGGCTAACTCTGTCAAAAATCATCGGAACCATGACAACTTCAAAACTTGACCTGCATATTCCTGTGACGTATCCATCTAACAATTTGAGTTGAATGTGTGCAACCGTTGCAGAGAATAATGAACGGAAACGAAAAAATTTTTCTGAATTTTTTTTCTAAGTTCAAGAGGGTAACTCTGTCCAAAAATCTCGGACCATGACAACTCGACTTGACCTGCATATTCCTGTGACCTATCTACTAACCAAATTTGAGTTGAATGTAGCAACGTTTGCCAGAGATAATCGAACGGAAAACCAAATGATGACGGAATGACAGAATGCCGGAACAGGGTAACAACTAATGCCCCTTTATGGCGGGGGCATAAAAAATGCCATATTGCTTATCATTCAAAAGTTATTGTCAGTGTTAAAGTTTTTGAAAAGTAGGTCAAATCCTGTAAACTAGACTTGCCATTGAAGGGAGGTGACCTCGCTCTAGATGTGTTACCTTGAAGAGTGGCTGGAGAATTGTAATCACTGGATTCTTTGTCTTCTAGGTCTGAGTCAGAATTATATTTGTGTTGGAATTCTTTGATTGCTGACCTATTATGATGCATTCAGTCTGAAATTAATGTCATGGGTTGGTGTCACAGTAAGGATCTGCATGGAAAGTCTTCCAGAGAAGACATGTGTCGCCTGCCTACTTCTTTTCTTTTGAAAAATTATTTCATCATTTAAAGTATCATCATGGTGGAAAAGTATATCACTAATTTTTTGATCAGAATTTAGTTCTGTTCAGGTTTACCAGAATGACAATGCATTCTAACATGATGAATTAGATGAAACATGAAATATTATTATGAGATGCCATTTGTGGGAGATTCTATCTGAAATAAAGACATTTAATTCTAAGGTTCTCAGTCCCTCAAATAACAATCATTACTTTTTGACAAATTTGTTTATGTGAAAAATATTCCAAGTTGCATCAAACAGGAAGTGGACTTGCATCAGTTCGAAAGTGCATTACACGATACAGTTCTCCAAACTGATGGTCTGTGGCAAATCCTGTGTGGTTTCAGAGAAAAGTTGTCTATGTTAAAAATATTAAAGTTGTGTCAAACAGGAAATTGACCTGCAGCAGAATGGAAACTGCGTTACACGATACAGTTCTCCATACTGATGGTCTGTGCCAAATATCAGGAAGCTGGCCTGTGTGGTTCCTGAGCAAAATGTGACAGAAATTTGTCTATGTTAAAATATTCAAAGTTGCGTCAAACAGGAAGTGCGACAGAAATTATTTATTGACAAATTTGTCTATGTTAAAAATATTAAAGTTGCTTCAAACATGAAGTTGGCATGCGGCAGATTAGAAACTGCGTTACACGACCACGATACAATTCTCCATATGATGCTCTTGACAGATATTAGGAAGCTGGCCTGTGTGGTTCCTGAGAAAATGACAGAAATTTGTCCATGTTAAAATATTCTAAGTTGCGTCAAACAGGAGTTGACATGAAGGCCTCATTACTACAACTGCATTTTAAACAAACTTGGTATTAACTCCACATTTGGTAATCGTATTACATCTCCTACTGCCCTTTCAAAAGACGAAATTCTTCAAAATCATGCTTCAGTTTTAAACACATTTAATATCCCAGTCAATGGGAGGAAGAATATGAACCCGTACCAATATAGGATTCCAAAACTTCACAAAACCCCTTACAAACAGAGATATATTGTGGATCTAGTAAATGTTCCACCAAGCCCTGTCTTTACTCCTCACGAAAATATTGACTGCTGTCAAGGAGCAATTCAGAAGTATTGTGAAACTACATATGCCAGAAGTGGTGTAAATCAAATGTGGATTCTTAAAAACTCTAAGAACTTCTAGTGAATTTGAAATCCCGAGACCTTTCAATATCAACAATATCAAAACATATGACTTTTCAACACTTTACACTACCATCCCGCACGATAAATTAAAGGCAAGGCTTTGTAAATTATAGACAGTTGCTTCTTTAACAAAAATGAAAAAGGAAATATTTTATCTAAAGTGATTAGCACATTCAAAAAATTATTGTTAAAACTCCACTCCGATTCTAACACACAAGTACTACTGAAGTTGATATTAAAGCAATGCTGGAGTTCCTCATTGACAATACTTTTGTAGTTTTCGGCTATCAGGTCTTCCAACAGTCTGTTGGAATTCCAATGGGCACTAATTGTGCTCCTCTATTAGCTGACTTATTTTTATATTCTTATGGAGGCAGAATTCATTCAAAAGCTTCTACATGAAAAGAAGAAATGTCTTGCGGTGGCCTTTAATTCAACATTTCGATTATTATTGACGATGTTCATCTATCAATAACAATGATTTCATTCATATGTCGATTCAATATATCCAACGAACTAGAATAAAGGACAACAAGAGTCTTCCATGTCTGCTTCGTACTTGGATATTTATTGAACATTATGACATTAACGGGCAAACTAACTACTCAACTTTATGACAAACGGACGATTTCAGCTTTCCATCGTCAACTTCCCATATTTGTGTAGCAATATTCCATTCATCACCTGCATATGTGGTATGTCTCTCAAACTTATTCGATACGCAAGAGCTTTGTTCTGCGTATAATCAGTTTTGAATCGAGGCAAGCTTACTCTACAGAAAGTTGTTGTTGCAGGGTTTTCAACAGTCACGTTTAAAGGCGATTTCGTAAATTCTATGGCTTTATAAAATTTAGTTTACCAATTGACTATCATTGAGTCAAATGCTGTCTGGATGTTTCATAACCATTGTTAAGCCGTTTTTACACACTGATTTGACTACGGACTGTTCCGTTTACCTGATCAAGACTATAGGCTCACGGCGGGTGTGACCGGTCAAACAGGGGATGCTTACTCCTCCTAGGCACCTGATCCCTCTGGTGCATCCAGGGGTCGTGATTGCCCAACTCTTGTTTTTGTATTATATTTAGGACTTACGAGATTGATCACTGTTGTTATCTTTGCCTTACATGCAGCAGCAGATTGGAAACTGCGTTACACGATACGATACAGTTATCCATACTGATGGTCTGTGCCAAATATCAGAAAGCTGTCCAGTGTGGTTCCTGAGAAAAATTTGCGCCGCCGACAGATGACTCATAGTGATCCCTATATGTCGCCTCTGCTAACGCAGGCAGGCGACACAATAATTGAGTGGAATCTGATTGTTTAGAAATACATGTAAGAGGTGATATTTTGATCTGGGGCAATACTTTGGCTTCTTCCAAGAGCACAACTTGTGGCTGATACTTTTTGAATTAGCAAAGAAACCCATACTTGAGGCAATGTGTATGTTACCTGAAGATGTAAGGACAGGTATATAACATGTACAGTGAGGAAACTGGTAAAAACTGACCATATAAAATGTGACAGGTGCATAGCCTGTATTGTGTACACTGGTCATTACCCTGACCGATCATTGTTCTATAGTCTGAACTATTTTAACAGTGCAGCATTTGAACAGAGTGAAACTATAGATTGGCAATAAGCACCTCTCACAGGCTCGGTCCTCCAAACAGAGAAAGAGTACGCGACATCATTGTGCGCTTTGTCAGATACAGCGACAAAGTAATGATCTACAGAAAAGTATTCAACACCAATTCCAACAGCTACAAGATATTTATCAACGAAGTCCCAACCAAGAGGCGATCCATCATTAACGCCAGAGCAAGACAGGCGTTCCGACACAGAAATGCGCAGAGATGCTGGCCCACCGACGAGAAGATTTTCGTCACATCAAATGACGACAAAGGGGTGTTGATCCGGCCTCATGAGGAATCGGTTAGTCCTGTCTCGCCGGGGTGAAGCAGGACATAGACTGAATCAGATTATCAGGTAACCCCGTTTACTTTGTTTCGACTACGGGCTCACGGCGGATGTGACCGGTCAGCAGAGGATGCTTACTCCTCCATGGCACCTGATCCTGCCTTCGCTTTTGTCGGAGGTTCGTGTTGCCTTACACTCGATTTTGTATATATGTTTTTTCGGACTATGATTACGTTTAACACATTGTTAACTTCGCTATTTTATATCCATACGGAAGCCCATTGAGGTCAGTACATGGAAAGATATTTTTTATTGCGTTTAAACGCGATTGTTTTGTTATTAAACGCATTAAAAAAAACCATCTCTCCATTTACTGGCCTCAACGGGATTCCGTAATAAATTCTCAGAAAAGAAGAGATAAATTTGTTTGCTTTATTGTTTACTTTGTTAATCTGTTTCATACAAAACAAAACCAAAGTTGGCAAAATATCATGACACAAGAAATGTTTCAGGAACATACAATCCCCCAATGGTGCAAAATCCAAAATGGCCATTCCTGTGCAAAGTATTATGAAATTGGTACTTTGTATACAAGGCAAAACCAACAATTATAATATTTAACCAAATAAAGGTAAAAGACAATTTTGTCATGATTATTTTCCAATGCACGAGAAATACGCAAATAATTTTTAAATATTTCTTTGTAACATATTTAATGTTTTTTTTAAATATACAGACACAACAAATCTTTAGCGGTTTGACATTGATCTCTGGCCATGCAAAATGTGAGGTACACCCCCGAGATAATAACATTTATCTGTTATCTAATTAGTTATTATTTGTTAAATTATTAGTCTGTCATAGATGATAGGTGTTTTTATATAGAAGATTGTAAACTTCATTTGATCTGACGATCATTATGTATTGTTATACGGCCCCTTGTTTAGCGAATTTTACCCGGTTTGGTACATGTGTGTTATAGTCTATTTGTCAGTAAACAGATACGTTATTTAGAGATCAAATCATATGACTTTGTACATAAGTCAGTATTTTAATAGATATAGTGCAGATTTACCTTTGTTTACCAGTGTTGATGTTTGGCGCCATACTTTTTGTCCGTCTGTCTGTCCGTCCG
>CAJDSM010010565.1:0-14098 GCA_903981925.1 Ostrea lurida | reverse complement strand
TTAAATTTTGTCTCCCATGACCTTTAAATTTCTCTACTCCTGAACATCTTTGAAGCAAACTTGGGCCACTCATTGATAGCATAATCAAAAGTTTTACATTGAATAAATAATAGATTCTGGTTAAGTTGGAAAATTGCAATGTTTAATAAAGATGGCTGGGATTGGTGTGCTAATATGATTTTTAGCTCACCTGAACAGAAGGTTCAAGTGAGCTATTCTGATCGCCTTTTGTCTGTCCGTCGTCCGTCTGTCCGTCCGTCTGTCTGTTAACTTTTCACATTTTCGACTTCTTCTCAAGAACCACTGGGCTAAATTCAACCAAACTCATTGGTGAGGGGCTTCAAGTTGTTCCAATGAAGGACCAGGCCCCCATCAAAGGGGAGATAATTACGAAAATGCAAAAATAGGGTGGTGTCATTTAAAAAATCAGGAACCACTGAGCCAAGAAAAGCTGAAATTATATGAAAGCTTCCTGATATAGTGGAGATTCAAGTTTGTTCAAATCATGACCCCAAATAGGGGATCAAAGTTTTACATATGATTATAAAAGGAAAATCTTTTAAAATCTTCTTTTCAGAAACCACTGGGCCAGAAAAGCTGAAATTTATATAAAAGCTTCCAGATATAGTGGAAATCAAGTTTGCTCTAATCATGACCCCCGGGGGTACGATGGGGCCCCAATAGGGGATCAAAGTTTTACATATGATTATATAGGGAAATTCTTTTAAAATCTTCTTCATTAAACCAGACGAGTGGATATTTACCTGAAAGCTTCCTGATATGGAGTAGATTTAAGTTTGTTTAGATAATGCCCCCCCTCACCTCCTCTGAGGGTTGGGTGGGGCCACAATAGGGGATTAAAGTTGCTACTACTGCTCTTCTTAGTGAAGCAGTGCTCAGGTGGGCGAACTGTGCCCATGGGCCTCTTGTTAAGGTATATGATTTGAAACCTTTGTTGCTATTGGTAATCTTTCATAGATCTATATTGAGGCGCTGATTCATGTAGTTGTATCTGATTTTGCTGTAGGGTATTCGTCTGATCTTTGAGGACGGCTCCCGCATCATTTTCCGCCTCAGCGGGACAGGAAGTAGTGGTGCCACTATTCGTATGTACGTGGAAGGGTATGAGAATGATCCAGCTAAATATGAAATGGATCCTCAGGTAATTTTGAGATATAACAATTTCAATGTCTCCTTCTACACTGCTGTGAATCTTTTAACTTAATATGTAATACATGAGTACTTATTTCCACGAGATCATGAAGATTGTGATCCGGATGTCACATTTTGTCATAAGTATTTTAAAATCAAGGCTACAAATTTATGAAATTACATGTGAATACTGTAGAGTAAGTAAGCTACAATTGTCTACTGATGCTAAGAGCAGTAAAGGGGTTTACATGGGGCTAGAAATTGCGGCCCTCCCTTCCTTTTTTAGATTATCTTTTGACACTCCTTCCTAACCAGGGTACAAGCATCATGGGGAATATTATAGTTCCATACAGGAGTATTTGGAGACTGTAACTCTATGTCTATAATCAAACTGCCAGGTGGATGTTGATTTTATTTGTATGTCTTTTCAGGTTGTGTTGCTGCCATTAATTGACATTGCACTTATGGTGTCCAAGCTTCTGGAGCTAACAGGTCGAGATGCACCTACAGTCATCACATAAAAGACTAGGCATAAATAATCAATTAATTACAAATATCATGGTGGCTTTAAAAGCATATGTGATCAATTAATTGCAAATTTTAAAGTGGTTTTCAAGCTGACTGATAGTATTTATTTCACATATTTGTAAACTTCGACTGACAGCACTTGTCATACTATTGACTTGAATTACACTGCATGGTTTTAGTGGATATTTACTTTACATATAATTTTGTTGTTGATACCTTTGCTCAGACTTTTTTGTGTATCAGATGACCTGGCCTTTTGTTACTACATGTATATCTCCAGGTCAAGTATTTGTGTACAGTTTACCCACTGTATAACCCTACAGATAATGTAAGAGCTGCATTCAGGGGGTCCAGTCCTTGGACATGTGCCATGTTTCAGTGTTGACATAATATTTACATGTACAAGTGTGCTGACAAAATTAGGTTAAGTGCAGATTGAGCAGATTATGGCAGAATCAGGTGACCTTATTAAAGATGAACTAGTGAAGTGTAACTCCATCAAATCAAGAGTAGAAGAGACTGCTGTTCTGATTTCTGTTATATTTAAAATCTGACCACAGTAGGGGTGTGGAATGCTGACCACTCATGGCAGTTTGATCTTTGAAGTTTATAGCCAAATCAAAGAGAATGCATTGATTAGATCAGCTAAATGCCTCTGCAGTGAATCCCTTTTCAACGAAAGTTCATTTTGATACTTCATGCAAAATGGAAAAATTTATTACTAATTTTAACACACATCAAGTTGATGCTGTTGCCCCAAGGACTTTATTTTGTGGATGGTTCATTAGCTTCAGCAGTATCCTATACCTCTTCCTTTTTTGTGTGTGGCTGGAGGGCAGAGTTTTAGTTAGCATGTGACAATTATTAACCTTCTTGGTGCTTTTATTTGATTTGTTAGACCGCTTTATAATATGTATCTGTTTAATCCATACTGTTTAAATAAACCATTATCATGAAGTTATGTGCGTCTTATTTTTAAAAGAACAAATATTTTCAAGTGTGTATTAATATACCGGTATATATACACTAGGCCTACAAATTTTTGACTACGGTACTATATGTAATAATGGGTATCTGTTCCATAGAAAAAATTAACTCGTTTAATCGTTTCAGCACTGAAAGGTTCATATGTGCACAAATACATACATTATATGACACACCATTCCTGATCTTGGAACAAAATGTTATTTATTTTGATGTTGTAAAACACTTAAAAATCATTAAGGACATTTTGAAATAGGAAAGTTCAGATTTTATATGTGCTCCATAGATGGGTCTAATTGTGTAATGCAGTGTGTCTGTCAGCACCTTGTGGGTCATTAAAAAAACAATAGCTAATAAAAGCTAGGACCATGAAACTTGATACATGTTTTAAATTTCCCAATGATTAGAGGAATATAAGCTTATTGTTTTTCTTTGTCCTATGTACAAGGTCAGACTTGCATAAGCGATTTTTTAAGCACAAAACAGGATGGAAAAACTGTCAATAAGGCAAGGATAATCAAATTTGATGCATATACAGGTCCTTACCCAGGAATTTTCGAGGGAGGTGCACAACACTAGGACGAGGGGTCGGGGCCACTTTATTTGCCAATATGGGTAGGATCACCAGACTTGGCACACTATTTCCCATTGTGTTGATGCCAAATATAACGTGAAAAGTACATGTAATGATTTTGCTTTTCAAATTATCCTTTTATTATAGTGAAGTCCCTTCAATTTTAAAATATTTAACTAAGCCATTTAAGAATAAACATTTTATCAATACTCTCTGATTCACAAGATTTTCTTTTTGAACAAAATATTAATAATATAATGCTTTTTTTGATTACTAAGTTACTACATGTACTTTGTTACTGAATATATTAAACAGGCATAATTTGCAGTGGGAGTGTTGCTTTCATTTGGAGGATTCAAATTTGTTTCAAAAGGTTCTGAGTATTTACATTGAAAGTATGAGGCATCACTATATACCTTATACGCATTGTGAAAATTTGTAAGAATAAATGGATAGTTGTATATACTGTTTAAAATGTGTTTTGTTAAAATGGTATAATTTATTCTATCTATTTCTGCATGTATAGGATATATTTTCTTCTCCTATACCCATGGTAGTCAAATTAAGAAAAATTGGAGGTATTAGAACATAAAATAAACAGGCCCAAGTATTTAAAAATGGGAGATGGGGAGGGGTTGTAGCAGGTATTCTTTCAGCAATAATCCAGTTTAATTAAATTGTTGGGGAATATATTATATAAAGGTACAATTGTACTCGAATCTGATCAGAATTTTAATGTGTCAAAACAGTATAACACATTTTTATTCTCATTTGCCAATTCCATTTGGCACTTTATCAATTCCAAAATCCGGAGTTCAAATTACATGTACCATGCATGCTTTACAGATTATACTAGTTGGCAATTTCCTTCCATCAAGGGAGACAATGGATGTCCCAAAACACTCCCTGCAAACCAAATTCAAGGATTCAAAACACATGTAATTAAAATTTTGTTTCTTTATTTCTGAAATGCATCATGACTTGAGTTTTACAGTTCCCTCTGACAAGCTTTAGTATGTCAACATTACTGGTCCATTTACCAAGTGTTGAAAACTTCAGCTTTACAAAACAAGCAGTACCATTTTTAAATACTCTTTTCCATACACTTAAAAAATAATCTTAATTGACTTAAAATGGACATTAAAACATTTCTTACAAGTTTTTGATCCAAATTTTGACAATAGAAATATAGAAAAGAAGTAAAGAATCTCAATAAAAAATATTAAGTTTTTGATCTGTCATATTCCCAGAACTAAATATCAAAATAAAATCAAGTATGGAATGATAATCAGAACACATAGTAATTGAGCATTGCAAAATTCTATCAGCAAATTTCCTTGGGAAATTATTTCACAAAAAAACACTTTTAAAATCATGAAAAAAATATAGCACAAAACTGATTCAATAACAGATTACTTTTTTCCCCCACATGTAGCACAGTGTTATCACTGGCTTCAACTCTAGCACAGCAGTACTTCTTACTTAACCATACACAATATAAAACCCGTTCAGCATCCCAAAAATTAACTGTCAAGGCGCCATGCTTTACAATTCCAAGCAAGTCTTCTAACATTAACCACACTTTGAGATCCAAGACTTGCAAGGACTGCAATGAACATGGCGACACTTGTAAATTATGTGAATTACAGATCTTACTATGCCAATGCCGTCAAATCAATGGTATTGTATTCAATCGCATACCATGATCTAGCATTGAATCAGACAATGTCAATTTCTGTTAACTGACAATTTTCCCAATCACCCACCCCATCTACTACACAATGACTTTTGTAAACTTCTTTTTCAAATGAATATGGCTGTTCAGGTTTCTAAAAATGTACACAAATGTTCCGAGTTCAAATAACAAGCTCGCATATAAAAAAAATGCATGTTTTTAATAATTTTTTTCAACAAGTATTGGCAACAACAAGCTCATACACAAGGCAGTCTTGAATATCAATTCTTCAATTCTAAACATCACAGTTGTACATCGAGTTATCACATGAATATCCTGTTGCCATCCAGGAATCCCCCTCTCTATGACTAATTTTAGCACTAAGACATTAAAAAAAAAAACAAGAGGTAATATATTGTATAACAACAACGGATTTCACTTTTTTCAGGCCTTAGCTTCTCAGACATGTATTGTGTCTTGCTTCTAGCACGTACAATAACCTTTGCACATATTATAATGGCACCAATATGAAGTACAAACATGTTTAACATTTTTGACGAAAAGAAAAAATTGCTGAAAATTTGTAGCGATATCATCAACATGAAATGGTTTTGTTCATACTTGGAAAAGAGAAAACAATTAACCAATTTTCGAGGTTATCAAAACATACTAAGTGATCCCTCTTAAATATGACTTGGAAATCAATTATAATTAGGTTAATTTATTTTAAAATCATGTCTATGAAATAACAGTAAAAATACATATGGAAACGTGGAAAACCGATAAAATCGAACACATGGACATAAAAAAAATATAACAATGAAAACATTTCTGAACAGAAATGTATTTGAAAAAATACTAATCTCAAAGGTTCAACCATTAAGTACTCCATTCTCTTTCATTTCCTACTCAAATATTCCGACAACTTTTCAAATTGACAAGTACACACAGTCACACACATTGATTTCTTTGATTGCTTAATATTTTTTTTAGAGCACTCATCATTTTCAAACAAAACCTTTCATCTCATTCCTAATCTATCCCTCCCTCACAAATGAAGACAATATGTCTCAATATTTTTTTCCTATCAAGATTTGAAAGACACTGGATATCTTTTTTTCTAATTGTTTTTTAAACATAGCTATATATGATTTGAAAACACAATATCCCTGAATAATTTCTATTAAAGAATTGCTAGAATGGAAATGATGAAGATGTTTACACACTCAGACCATATGAGGAATGTGAACTGGGAAGCGAGTCAACACTGTCACTGTGTTCACCTGATCTGTTCAGGTTTTGCATCGTTGCACAGGTTCGTCGTTTAGCAAGTCCCGAACAAGGGGGAGAGAGTCTAAGGGACGGCATGAAGAAATCATCCCCTGAATCGGTCTCCGACTCTTCCAGCAAATCTGTATCACGGTTGCCAATGAAGAAGGAGGCTGGCTCTGATATGAACAAGTGTTGCTGCATCATGCGGTTGATGGATATTGCTTCACTGGCGAAGCACTCCAAGTCTTTTGTACTATTGTTTCTGTGAAGATAAGACAATGAAGCCATTAGTCCTATCTATCACAAATGCTTGTTTCAGTCAGTTTTGGGCCATTAGTCAAATCTAATGAATTGACTGTTTCAGTCAATTTTGGACCATTAGTCATATCTAAAGAATTGCTTGTTTCAGTCAGTTTTGGGCCATTAGTCATATCTAATGAAATGCTTGTTTCAGTCAGTTTTGGGCCAGAGTTGACTAATAAGTTAGATACCTTGTAAGTACTCTTGGTGTGGCCAGCGGAGTTGGAGCAGGAGGGGTCTGGACCCAAGGGTGGTGAAGGACCTCCACAGCTGACAATCTCTTTCTTGGGTCCCTCACAAGGAGTTTGCGGATTAAATCCTTAGCCTCGAAGGAGACGTCACTCCACTCATTTTCTGGGAAGTCAAAGATGCCATCCTGGATCCTATTGAACAAACTGTCCTGACAATCCTGGCAGGCTTCTCCTTTCTCCCAACCACAATCTTCTCCACACTGGCCATAAAATGGGGGGTATCCACACAGCATGATGTACCTGCAATGACAAAGTATATAAATTAAATTCAATCTCTTTTCCCCTCTTGAGAAATCCCAACTTCTTACAATTTTTTTTTTGCATACAATTGAGAACATATAGGACACTTACAGTATGGTTCCGAGACTCCACAGGTCACACTTTTTGTCATATTTAAAGGATTCTCCGACCCAGGCATCTACTACTTCAGGTGCCATGTACTCGGCTGATCCAACGGGGGTGAGGAGTTCAGGGGTGGTGCAGTTGTCGTTCTGACTGCTGACTGGTACTCCACTGGCGAGGTCAAAGTCACAGATGCGGATTGGAACCACCTAGATAATAATAATAAAATAATATTCAATGTGACAGTGAGGGTAACATGAATCAATTGCGATAAAATTAACAATTTTTTAAACATAGCTATATCTGAAATTATTTTAGGATGATGCCTACCTCATCTGTTTTTTCACATAAAATATTTTCTGGCTTTAAATCCCTATGGGCAATTCCCTTCCGATGAAGAAAATCTAAAGCTCTGGCGATGTCACGAATAACTAAACTTGCTTCGCTCTCAGTCAAGTGACCTCGTCGTTCGATGTTGGCAAGTAGGGTACCTAAAAATACAAAATGAAATGTGAATAATGTTTGAAAAGAAGACATACAATGGTGAAGCAGTGCTTGTTAACATAAATTTAAATACCCTCAGGTAAACATAAACAAGGCACTCTCTTGACCTTGGCATGAAGCTAATACATGTGACCTATTTTTCCGATCAACAACAGGATCTTGTCTTTGTGCACATTTAGTCAACTATTATCGTGGTTAACCCTTCAACACGCTATGAAGCATTACAAAGATGTGTATAAATGTGTAATTTCCTTACCTCCTTGCATTTTGTCGAACACAAGGTAAAACCGCTCAGATTCTTCAAAATATTCATAAAGCTGCAAGATGTTATCATGTCCTTGGCACAAATGGAATATTTCTATTTCTTTGAAAACTTTACTTCTTGATCTTCCAGTATCCTTTTCAATGATCTACAAAAATATAAAATTCACATGTATGATGTATACACCTCATTTTTTTGTTTGTTTTGGATTGCTCTTTTCTTTTTTTTTAGCCAAAATCTTGATATAATTACCTTAACTGCATACTCCTTGTTGGAGTGGTTGTTTTTGTAAGTTCGTACAGAAGCATAAGATCCATTCCCAAGCATTTCCCCTGTTGGTCTATAAAGGTCTGTAACATAAATTGACGCTGATGAAATACACATTTTTTTTCTTGCAGGAAGAAACATCTCTGCAATGCACATCTTGCATCATTTAGATGCTCTAACAGCATATACTTTTGTGTGAACTGAGGTTCAGTGAAACATAAAAACTAAGATAGCCTATCTCTCCTCTCTGCTCTAGTGCCAACATCAAATACATCTTGGCATCTGATATTTTTATACATGTTGTCTGATGTTATACTAAGTTCATTACCAGATGAACCGTGATTCATCCAAGCCAGATGCTGCCACCATTATATCGACAAGTCATGAGGCTTTGACACATCAGCATAATGACCTACATTTCCCTAACATCTTATAATGTGTAACACTAAAAAACTAAAAATGTTGTGATTAAAAAAAAAAACAATTACAAAATGAAGTAAAATTACTAGATTCTATTTTTAGACATAAAAATTTCCGAAACGAAACTTGTAAAAATCTGATGATGTAATTCTAAAAATAAACTTCCGATCTAATTCAATTTTACTTCCCATTTGAGAGAGGGGAAAACCTGAAATTTGCCTATGTGGAACATTTATAAATCCTCTCTCTAAATCAGAATTCTTTTTTTTATTATTTAAAGTAATGTTATTTTTACCTTTAAATTGCTTTTCTGGAATATCAGCTGCCTTCCTCCTTTTCTTCTTATTCCGAGACGAGTTGTGATTCCTATTGAATGGACTGCTATTTTCATTGCTGTTTATGGAATTGTTATTCTCCAAGTCGTTGTCCATTTCTAGGGTCAAGCAGCTCGTCAAGTCCAGGCTGTTGGGTCGCCTCGGGGAGGGGCAATACTGTGATTCCACCTGCATATTAGAAGCCATCATCAAATAATCTGGTCACAAAGATTCTGGTCACAAAGATTTCTGGTCAGAAAGATTCCTCTATACTAAGTACTAGCCACCAAATGATGAATTTCACTGGTGTAGTACCTTCTTTATATATAAAATCTCAATTCCTCCAAATTAATGCTCAAAAAACATCTCCTGCTCAAAAAAACACCTCATGCTCAAATGGTGCTCTCATTATTGTCTCTAACACCTTAATTACACCTATCATTAGAGCACAGTGAGGACTATTAATCTGCTGTGTATACATCTCATACTCTACACAAAGGCAGAACATGGCTACCCATAATTGCTTGTAATTGTTAGATCATCATCATTAAATTTAAAGATAACATATCAATTGCTTTGAATAATCAAAAGTGATATGTTTTTACCTGGTCATGAAATTTCAGTCTACCTTTCAAAGTTAGCAAATGTTTGTAAGATTATCATTATATATACAAAATATTTCATTTACATTTCCATTAATCAAAATCTGACATGTTTCTAAAACCTGATTAATAATAATAAAAAAAAATATAAATAAATAAATAAAAAAAAAATTAATTAATAAAAAAGTTTTTTTTAATAAAAAACAAAACAAAACCAAAACCCCCAAAACAACCCTCCCCCAAACCCACTACAAAAATAGAAAACAGTTCAAATGTGACAAATTTCTGTAAATAATTACATTTTCAATCACTCCTTAAATATAAATTACTAAATCACTTACTTATCAATAAAAAATTGGTACAATTAAACTTTGTAGATAATTTCTTCCACATTTCCAAACTTCTTAACCAAGACAGATAGAACTTAGTTCTGTAGAACAGGGAAGTCAAAAGACATTATTGGTTATATATATACAGTATATTGGAATGCTTGTTGCATCATGCCTGGGCAATTACTGTTACACTGTACTATTTATAGACTGGGTTTATTCTGGATGATTCTTATGAATACTGTAATATCTTGGCAATGATCCATTTAAATCTCCTGATTTGTGTATACCCTTATAATTTCAACTGGTCTACTTTTAGGGGCTACATTATGTCTTTGTTCCGTTTTGGAGATATGCCAATTGAACACTGGAAAATTCTGTTATGATAAAATTCTCATTCAATAATGAAGTTTGAATAAACACTAGATTACTTTTTATTTTCAAATCAAGTGTTGTGAAAATTTTCCCCCCTCTTTCATTATTTTGGTATATTTTTGTTTTTGTGTCATTGTGTGTGAATATTGAAATATAAAGGCATAACTCTTATAATTTATAAACCAATGATCTTTATTCAATGAAAGTAATTATTTTTATGTGCAATGAAAGTATGTATGGTTTCTACCCCCATAATTACTGTACCCAGTCATGAGTGTCAACAAGGTATCTCAATGCTTTAATTGGTCAATTAAACAAACATACATTATATAACATGTACCATGGAATCAATCATAGGAAACAATATAAACAAACCAATTATGCACAAACAAAGTACTAATTGACTGTCAATGACAACTGAACTGTCAGTTCAATTTCTTTGTTTATTTACATTTGAGCCTGTGAATACTTACGTCGATCATTATTCCAGGCATTGAGGTGTTTGGAGTGGTTAATCCAAGAGAAAATAAAATATTGCACACAAATTTGGCTGCCTTAAACGGACGCTCTATATGAGACTAATATCCAAAATAACCTTTAAGACCCTTGTCTAATTCCTGTAAGGTCTAAGACCTACTTTCCGATGGTATTCACTCGTACATTATCACTCTTCAACTACCAACATTCAACTGAAAGATCAGCCGACTACCTTCGGCTATTTATATCCAGACTACGTGGCCTCACAAACGAGTGGCTGAGTCACAGGAGTGTGGCCCAATCAATCAGCCGACACCGTTGACGTAGCGGGTTACACGTTCGTACGATTGTTTACATCAGCCATGTTGGAATACAAGAGCATGAAGGTCATCGACAAAAATAAAAACATTGCACTGTGTGCAAAACTTAAAAAATGTCTAACAAATTTCAAACTTTCAAAAGCATGACAACACCAACAAAATGGCAAATATATATCATAAGTAACATTACTTACTTCTTTCATGGTGCAATTGAGTTATTTTTGTGAGCGACGTTTCTAGAAGTTCTCCCGCGAAATCCACCATTTTTTTTTCTCATAACATACCTTCGTCATCCAACGGATGTTTTCGTTATTGACAACTAAGTAAAATTTTAAAAAGTAATAATATTTCAGTAATAATATTCTTAAATTTTCTCATTTAAACACAAAAATTTAATGAATTTATTTTTGTCAATAGATTTGAGAATGCATTTTTGTAGTCAGATAAACGTTTTAAGTAAAGGCAATTTAAGCCCAATAGTTAAACAATATAACAACAACGATTGTTCACAAGAGGATGGATCTCCCAAAGCCGCCAGAAGGTAAAATTGGTTAATTTATTGCTGAAAACAAGTTTTCACAATCAAATTATCGTTTGATATAACACTTACATATATGTTCTCGTACTTTTTGAGTGCGTTTTGAATGAAATTCAAGTGTACAACAAAAAGAACAGGGATAATATGTTGACGGTGCTACCGTTTGAGCACAGGGGCTTCTTATACTTTTTTTTTCTGACCCTATATATAAATACTAGCCCCTTAAGTAAAGAAACATTTCAAAGTATTGTTTGAGAAATTGCATGGTCCCTAATTAATGAGCCAAAGAAGAAATAACTAAACGGAACAAGCCATAATGTTTCGTAGATTTTTTCATTGACGGTATACATTTCTGATAAAAATTAAAAGCAAAAACAATTTTCACACCTCCGCCTTGTGTTTATACCCTGCTATCTTGGAACACTAATCACTCCAGCTAAACTGGGGAGTATACTTGCGTAACACGTGTACGAGACTAGTGTTAAAAATTGAATATTTTATTTACAACTCTAGTGTCTCCTGTAACTCATGTCGCTTAATCAAATGCACCCTAAGGTTTACTCTGTGCACAATTGTGTGATTTCATTCTCTCTCTTACTTGTTCATGATGCACCATATTTTAATTTCTGTGGAAACTAAGGGGTTATAACTTATTTATATTCATCCTTCTTGCCCCCTCGTTTCCGTCCAAGTCTTCATAAAGTATGTGGGAAATCAGTTGCGTTTCCATTCAATTTTATTTCGGGTTACTTGCAATGTGAATTGTTAATGATAAATCAATCAAGGAAGGCTTTTTCTGCAAGTAAATCCAACTGAAAGCAGTCAGTTTTATACTAAACTGACGATAATCATTGTCATTTCATTTTCAGTCGATCCTAAAAGCACCGGTCCGTTGGTCTTAAAAGGTGAAAATCAATTTGGACCGATGTACTTGTCAGTAAGATCGGTCCGGATGTCCGAAAGCTGCGTTGGTTGGGTTTTACATTTTATTTTATCGTTTAGATGCTTTATCTAATTGTAAGATACAGTCTTACAAACGTTTTTCTGATAACAATTGTTGTGAATTCTATTTCTGTCATTTTTTACCGCTACCATGATCAGAATCAGTCAGTAAGAAGGAGTAAAATTAATTACAAGCATGCCAAAAGGGATGTCCAAGAGGCATCATTATGATTATTATAAATGATAAAAGTTTCGGACTCAGTCTGATGAAAATTCATACGGTCCGGTGAAGTATAGAGAACTGTCTGTCCAAATGTCCTGTGATGATTGTATTTTTTCGCGAAGACTGCATTTTCCATTGTTAAATTTTCCATGACTTTTGTACTTGTATCTGATTATCATAGGGTTTAAACTTTTACACCAAAATTTCCAGGAGCTATATGTTGTTTTTGGAACCCACAGCAAAACATAATAACCCACATCTAATGAAACATGATGCAAGAAATAAAAAACTTATACCAATAACCACTGCGACATGTATGTGAATGGGTCATGTATATTGTATTTGTTTGTTTCATAATACAGTTAGAATAAATCATAATATTTAGAGAGGTTGAAAATAGGTTTCCATACCTTTTGTTTTAGGTATACTCTACTACAAAAAATTCAATGTTATATGTATTTCACTTTGTTCTGACAACAAATATGCTTTTTCTATTTTTTCATATCCTTATGTCATGAAATGAAGTTTTTTAGACTGCAATTGTGTTTTTTTTTCCCCTACAAACCCAAAAATTTCCATCTGTTTTGGTATCTGTAAGTGTTCTTGTGGATCGATTTAGGTAAGAAATCACTCATGGTTCACTTTGGATGTGAAAGAAGTCTCCAAAACTCTTTAAATTAAGTTTGTAAATAACTCTTGGAAAAGCGTCTTGTCACTGGAGATATATACTGATTTCTGAACCTGATGCAAATGATACTCATTCCTGTTCACAGAAATCACTCGCCATGTGGGCGAGCGAGACAGCAAATTTAGTTGTACAGTAAATGGCAAGTGGACGAGTGTTAAGTTTAAACCCAGGTTTCACCTCACTTTGTAAGACATCTAGAGGCCCAAGAGGGGTGAAATGCTTTACTCTTGGTAAATCGCACAGAAATTGAGCATTTTCAGTTTATTTTCTCATCTGACACATGCATTGTATTTATGTGAATGCACTTATTCTTTTGAATATGAAAATAATGAATTAACACATGTACTTAGAAAACAAAATATTGAACAGCAGTTTTATGAAAAAATAATGAATAAGACTTGCAGTAAGTACTAAGTTAGTAAATTTTATTTACAGCCAGCACTGTGTACATGAAAACCAACTTTTTTTTTCTAAAGTGTGATTTCTTCTTAACTTCTTTTACCTCTCTAGCATCACACAGTGAGGGTTAGACATATGCCACACAGTTTTGAAACTTATTTTAAAATATCAGAAAAACTCTAGAATATTGAATTTAATTTTCAAAGCCAATCAGGCTGGACTGGTCTTTATGGGATGTTTTGTACACTTGGGTTGTCCTGATAATGGTCTTCAATAGGTATTCTATATGTCTATCGGGATCAACTTCAATTGTCCCTGGTTTTGAGGGAGTTCCAGAGTGCTTTCTTAAAGGAATGGATA
>CAJDSM010010536.1:0-10586 GCA_903981925.1 Ostrea lurida | reverse complement strand
TAGTAAACGTTCCATTTAAAGCAGATTTGTTAAATTACTGTTCATTCTGAACATTCCATTTTACAATGAACTACACCCTAATTATAACCTACTAGTATTATGTACAAAGAAAACATTTACGCAAAGAAAAAGCCACCTACCATCCACCATGACATACTTAAACGATCTGTGTATATATATATGTACGGGTTTTTGTTTTGACTCGATGGAATCTACATTTGTAATGACCTTTTCAGAGTAGTATTCTCTTCTATTCACAAGTTAGATATACATGTATCAGATGCATTAATCCAAGAATTATTTTAATTTTTGGATAATGAAGCCATTTAACAAAATATTGTTTGTGTCTTCCTTTCCCCTTAGTCTTTATTATTTTCTCAACCTTCCAGAGATTGTCTACGTTTTGCAGATTAGATTGATGTAAAGGCAAAGATAACAAACAGTGATCAATCTCGTAAGTCCTAAATACAAAAAGGCGAAGTTAACATTGTGTCAAACGTAATCTAATACAAAAACAAGAGTTGGGCAAGCACGGACACCTGGACACACCAAAGCTGGGATAAGGTGCCCAGGAGGAGTAAGCATCCCCTGTTGACCGGTCACACCCGCCGTGAGCCCATAGTCTTGATCAGGTAAACGGAACAATCCGTAGTCAAATCAGTGTGTGAAAAACGGCTTAACAATGATAAAAAGTTCCATTAATTCTCCTCTTCATTTAAATCCTGTACTCTGTAGACTGGTAAGCCAGCACGTAAAATCTGCAGAAAAATGCTGAATATCTCACCCGTCCATCTATCATCATATTCACGGGAAAATAGATTTCTGAGATGCTTTGGCAAATACATTCTCCACCATACAGCTGTTCCATTCTTATTGTTGACACTTTTAGGTGCCATATCAATCGTTCTGTGATATGTTGTATTGTAGCTTTTCACAAAAGTTTGAAGTTTGTGTATCTATCTGACTGTTGGTAAGTCATAAAATAAATAATATACGGTACCAATTTGTATGCACCAGATGCGCATTTCGACAAATTATGTCTCTTCAGTGATGCTCAAACCGAAATGTTGGAAATCCGAAACATGAAAATAAAACTTTATAAAAGTGATCAATGTAGTGCCAAAAGATTGGGGCCAAAAACTTCGAAGGATCAGAGCTATGCCTGAGGGAGATAATCCTTAATTTTGATATGAATTTCTAATTTTACCACTGTAATTAAATACATATCCGTATTTCAAACTAGTAACATAGTACATAGCAACTGGGCTGTAGAGACCCTCGGGGACTAAATGATAGATCGTCGTCTTGATAGTTTTGATGGCGCGTTCAGCCACAGCTGCCTTAGTTTGGTTTTGTGTTTATAAATGTATAACTCAAAGATTGTTCAAAACGCCTTGCACTTCTTTGGCTCAAAATTCCTGTCCTTGTCTGTTCGTATTCTCTTGGATACTCTAACCTGTTCAGATATTTCACGCGATGCGTGGGCAACTGATGTTCCCTTCTTATCTTTCAAAGAATGCATCCACAAATACTTTGAAAAAACATCTATTACAACCAACACATATTCATATCCTTTGTTAAACTCAGAAAATTTGACCATGTCCATCAAATCTGCTGACCATTGATCATCGATGCCGGACACCATAATTTTGTTTCTTTGAAAAATTTTCCGTACATGCCGTAGTGGTCTTTGTAATCTCTAGATAGGCTTCTTGATTTTAATTTGTAACCATTTTCTGATTTTGTATTTGCTAATGACGTATTTACATTGTACCAGCTTTTCTCACAAACCGGAATAGTTTGTCTGGTCCTGCAAAACTACCAGCATTATTTGGATCATAATAGATTTCATGTAAATAATCCTTCCACGTCATGTTTCCTCTTCAATCAATGGCGGCGGAATGAATTGACATAAAAAGCATTGATATTAATAAGGAAATATTCATTCATCATTTTCATCCTCTTCAGATTCAGTGTCATTATTATTTTCATCATCACCATCATCATAATCATCATCATCATCATCATCTGTTTCTGACATCATTTCCTCAAGTAGATGTTTGTACTTTCTAAGAGTCGTAGGAACAGCTGGTAGGTTTTCATAACCGCTTTAAGGAACCTTCCAATATTTTTCATAATTTTCTCATGGATATCTCCATGTTTTAAATCTAAGATGTCTAGAATAGTTTTACCATACAGGTTCAAAAACGTGATGGAATAGGTTTCTCTCATTTTTCTATCTGCTTTTTCTTCTACTTCCTTTTTAAATAATCCACAGTTTAGATATTTTTCAAATTTTTCGGACCAGCCCTCCTCATTCTCTATCTTGGATCTTTTCTAATCCTTTTAAAGTAGTCTTCTTCTGCTGTATATTCATCATCAGATACCATTTCATATTCATCTGACTGCAGTGTGCGCTGTTTCTTTTCCTGTGATTTCTCGGTATCCTGAAGTAGATATTAAGAGCATGCTTGGGTTTTTCTTATAGATAATTTATTTAATGTTTATGTCCTTTGGTAGATCTTTTATGTTCACGGGAATGCTCAATCTTTAGGGTCTCAACAATCCTGTAGGTATTTCACTGATGGGGTCAAGCATGATTGTGGCCCCAAATCCCGAACGTTATCTTGGCAGACTTAATTTCTTTCATATTCAGTATGAAGCAGAAATTTGTACAAGAAACCTGTTACGGGATAAAAACAAAAAAACTTGCCGTGTCTTCAACCTTACATATAGGTATATAGATGGATTTGTTAATCAATAGATCAATAATTTTCATCGTTATTCCATTTGAATATATCCCGAAGAACCGATATGAAATGGACACCACAGAAGTCTGACTATTAATCTCTTCAATATTGGATATTTGTACTTAACATGACTCTAATGGAGACTCGACAACTTACATCTAATTGATAACGTGATGACTTTACTTTGCAATTCGTCAACTTTTCCCTTTTCTATTAGTATATCCCCTATCACCTCTTATGGTGTGTAATATTCCAGTTGATTTCATCGCAAAGCTAATGCTATGCGTATGAGACTTTTTTATAAGCGATGGCCAACACTAACTAAAAGTTGATGCTAAGGACGCAGGGTTATAGGAATCTCGTTTATAAAGTCATCAATGTTCGCAAATTCTACGGTCGCTATAATGACCTTGTTTGCGATTACAAGATTACACTCAGTGATATGTTGACTGATTGTGTTTCATACCTTGTTAGACTGTCATTCCTCTGATTTGACTAGGTAATCCTGTTTACTTTTATTTCGACTAGGCTCACGCGGTGTGACCGGATCTTACTCCCTCCATGGCACCTGATCCTACCTTCGGCTTTTGTCGGGAGGTCCGTGTAAGCCTAACTCGATTTTGTATATGTTTTTTGGATTTGATTACTGTTTGACACAATGTTAACTTCGCCTTTTTGTATTCATAATCTTGCCATACCAGGAATTAATAGAGAGGGGGGGTCTGCATTAATCTTGGGTTTACAAGAGGGATCCGTAAAATGCAGCTTTTTGGTTAAACTATATAACATGTTGCAATAGATTTCCGACGAATGGGTTGGGTTTTTCACACCACAACACCCTGCCCCCGCCCCGCCCAATTTGTAATAAACACTCCGGATTGTGGTATCAAAACTAAGTTCAACGAAAACCAATTCAGGAGTTATGTTATTAACAGCAGTTTATTATATGCCATATATATTTAACTTGTTTACCCGGTTTAAATGATTTTGCTTTTTAAAAAGAAAGCCGGTTTTGGTTACATATTGAAAGGGAGACCCGATATGCCGTACTGCATTACCAGGAACCATGAAAATGGTGTGGAAAAGAAGTTTTAATATATTATGAGGGCATCCCATCTCTCGTGAACATTTCCTCGAACCTCCCCCCCTTTCTTTTAGCAAGTAATGAGATGAAACCAATTCTCTCATCTTTAACGAGTTATTTAGAAGTTAGCGAATACCTTCTCATATAAGATTTGTAAAGAGCTATCTGTTCGATTGTTGTGAAAGATATTAAACTCTCCTTCTCCTCTCTCTCTACTCGCCTCCTCTCTCTCTCTCTCCTCTCTCGTCTCTGTCCTCTCGGCTCTCCTCTCTCTTCCATCTCTCTTCTCGTCTCTCTCTCTCTCTTCTCTCTCTCTTCTCTAAAGCCCCCCCCCCCAAAAATTTAAAAACCTCCTACAACCTACTATTGTCGTCTGAGTTGTCTCTTTATCATTCTTACTTAGTACTTACATGTATATACTTATATATCTAAGACTGTTTAAGAGATTTGACCGGCGATAACTTAGAAAACAATCATAATCTGTAGATATCTTCGAGAAATATGATTTTAGGAAATTGGGAAATCACAAAAAATTTCATATAAAATACTGTCGGACGTTTATGATGGTTTGAGCTTGTAAAAGAGATACCATTCGGGCGAACGCTACAGACGGGACCGCTGGAATTAAGCAACTCCGGTGCTGGTTGACCGTTGGAAAACTTCTCAATGGCATCAACACGGAGCTACATTGATGATAGATGATTGGCGAGGGGTTTTCAGGCATACATTTTTTTTTCTACCTTGCTTTCAAGGCCTGAAATCCTATTTGTGGTCTATCGATATGAAGTCCTAATATCACCTCTCCATTTTCGGAAAAGGGGTCGTCAAAAATGTCCTCAATGTCGTAGATCGTTTTGAAGATTTAGGTTTGTCTGTCTAACGAGAAGGGCGTAGACTCCAATTATAGGCAGTCCTGTCTAAAGTAATTCGACGTTTAACGTCACCTCTAAGAATTCAAAACCTATGAGGGAGGGAAAATAAACAAAAATTTTAAATCACATAATCCTAATTGCGATCAACAGATCAACATTGAATAGCAGCATCTGTATATATTCAACGTCAAAGGTAAGTTGAAATCAAACCAATTTAGTGCCAAAAAAGTATATGTCAAGGTAGATACATTGTAGGATTTGATTTTCAAGGTCCAATCAATTTTAGGCGTTTTCGCCGAAAGATTTTTTTCCTCATATGGGTTTGGATCCTTTCTCAAATACACCGAGCAAATGGGTGAGCAGAAGGAGTGGCTTGCGATACTCAGTTTTTTAGCTTTAGAAATCCGATTTGTTTTGTTTTAGAAACGGCATTACGCTGAATACGTTACCGCGTGGGTGGACGTTTTACACGTAGAATTAATTTTGACGCAGCCTAATTAGGGCGATGTCTAATTGAAGATGTGCATAGTTGAATACATAATTTGATCAGTATAACAGAGCCCCGACATATGTGTAGAGAGAAATTGAATAGTTCGTACCAAGCTATACTCGTACTGGAAAGGGGGGGGGGGGGGGGGGGGGGGGGTTGTTGGGGGGGGGGGGGGGTAAAGTTGATCGAAATAATAGCGACAAACAAAAGTGCTATGCCCAAGATTAGATTTGGACGTATTTGATATAAATCAAATGATTCTGATTATGCTACCTGGTGTGGTAAATAGAATTCATCTCTACATTCAATTACAAAGTTACCAGGCGTTTAGTACTTGATCCAATCGAATGAAGCACACGTGCATGCACGTGCAAAAGCGTAATTTTGACGATGCAGATCGGTTAGGGGTCTCAATATTTACTTCCCATTTAAATACCAAATGATTTCAATGAAAAATGAAAGGGTTAGACGGATTCCGAATTTCTCAATGCACGTGCATGTTTTCAGACAAAATACTATCGTTCCAAACACCTACAGATAATATTCTGTCATCCTAAAAAGAAGAAGAAGGAAGAAGAAGAAGAAGATGATGAAGAAGAAGAGAAAGAACACAGTAAAAACAATACATTACCAAACTTTGTTTGGGGAACATGATAATTGGTCGACAGATCAAATTTACGACTTCAACACCTTTCAGATCAAGCAAAGGCACATATTTTTTGCGAACCCTGAGAATATGCAAGCGTTCATTCGGCTGCTCAGTCACGAGTTTGCTAAACAGAACATCAAAACTATTCAAAGTGTAGGAGATGCAGACACCTTAATAGCTTAATAGCTAAAACCGCTGTCAGTCTGTCCGAAGATAAGTCTGTGACCGTTGTTGGAAAAGACTGACGTATTAGTCCTGCTTCTATTCCATTCTCCGTTGACATCCCACATCATTTATCGTTCAGATAAGAGTGCAAAGTGTCCTTAGAGATGCTGGGATATTCAGAAGACACAAGGTGTTCTTGGACAAAGTCTGCTCAATGTGTTGCCTGTGATAAATGCTCTTAAAGGTTGTGACACAACCTCTAGAATATTTGGTATTGGAAAATATGTTGCAATGAAGAAAGTATCAAACAATACTAACATCCACGATGAATGTTTGGTATTCCTGCAGGAGATTGCTGAACCTCAACATATCATAGAATCTTGGGAGAAGATATTGATAGCCCTTTATGGTGGATCCACGGCTGAGAAAATTAACACCTTGAGGTACAGAAAATGGGCGTGTAAAGTCATGTCAAATACTTTTACAGATGTGCAAGTTAACACATTGCCATCAACTTCTGATGCAGCCAAGCACCACTTGCTTAGAACATACATGTACCATCAAGTACGAGAATGGGTCCATTGGTATTCCTATGGACACTAATTGTGGTGCCCCTTATTGTGGCAGACGTGATTATGTTAATTCATATTAAGCAGAATTTGTACAGAACTGTTACGTGGTAGAAATAGCAAAAAACTTGCGTGTGCCTTCAACCTTACATACAGAGGTATAGGGTAGATGATGGTGCTAACCAATTACAATCATGGTGTGATTAATGTCGGTTGATTATCCGATGACGCTCGAGAGTGAAGGATCACACAAAGAGTGACAGATCTTGCTTCATATTTGGATAGTTTACTGTATACGATGTGACTCTTAATGCAAGACTGACAATATTAATAATGATAATACGTGGATGAACTTTAACATTTGCAATCGTTCAACTTGTCCTTTTCAATGTACGTGAAATATACTGCATATCACCTGTATGTGTGTATATCTTCGGGCAGTTGCGAACGCAAGAGCATGCGATATAGCGTATGCGGCTTGTTTTAAAGCGAGGACGACTAATTACAAAAAGTTGAAGGTTGGCAGGGTATATGGACGAATCTCGTTAAGAGTCATCGAGATGGACAAATGTTACCGTCGCTATAGAGTGACTTGTTGCGGATTTACAAAGTAGCACTAAGTCATATGTGACTGATTTGTTATCATAAACGTTTGTTAGACTGTCATTTGTCCTACTAGATTTTGACTGACGGGTAACCCCGTTTAGCTTTGTTCGACTAAGGGCTGGCAGGCGGTGTGACGCGGTCAGTCAGAGGAGTTATTCCTAGGGCACTGATCCTAGTCCTCGCTTTTGTTCGGGGTCCGATGTTGCCGCTGCACTGGAGTTGATATGAGTGTTTTTTTTGAGTTAAATGGTATTCTACGATGCTACTTCGCTCTATTTGTAATTGGCAACATGCAGCTCCTGATTTACTGCAAAGTTTGTAAGATGTTCGATCAAAGGAGGATGTGAATATGAAAGGCGTTTGTCACGTACGACAGCAACGGGAATGTTGCTACATCGCGATGGCTCTGAGTGCGAGAGGCGCAGCTGTACAAAATGTGTGAGACAATTGATGACATTGCAGATTGGTACCACTGAGAGAAGAAAATCTTTTTCGAAATTATTTTGGTTGGGTTTTTAAGTGATGATGAAACAATACAATTTTTTTTTAATAATCATTATACACATAATAATTTATCCTTTGTCTATAGTCATAGGCATCTGTGCCTCAAATTTACAAGGATGTTTTGAAGCAAATGAATATAGTTGTGAAGTATATTTCAGCGTGTATAGTTGTCAATGTTATACAGGAATTTAGAGACATTACACTTTTGGTTTGACACCCCCAATAATAATCTTTGAGAATAAAATTTCCTGTCCATTTTAATATGTGCTAGCTATGTACATTTGAACTAGCATTAAAGCTAAGAAACTTTGATTGCAATTAGTTTGTAGGTTTGGTCGATTTCCACCTACATTGGACTGGATTAATATATCCAAGATGGATGTGAGGCTAGGTCAAGATGTGGTAGTAGAATGTCTAAGAACTTTCTAACTTTGGTAATAAATTTTATTATCACAAAGTTTTTCTTTTCACTTAACATACAAACGATATGGTTTAACGATTTAGAGGCGACTCATGTTGGGTCTTATGCTTGCAGTTTGTACAAGAGCTAGTTGAATTATATCCTGTCTATCGGATAGCCTGTCTAGGTCGCTACCGGGCATCGCCGATATACTCAATATCTCAGAGACATCACGTATATTTGCTAATGTGAAAATAGTATTCGGTTATTATAGTTGACATGCTACATTAGATAGGCAATCGGACATTTTCGCGTTTACCGAATTCAGATTCTTTGCGAGCAACTCCCGTGAGCTGACTTGTGCCATATCTTTTAGAGAGTGAATTTTTCGTTGCGATGTGTCTTCGGAGGATATGTTTAATGATGATGTTATCGTATTATCGACATCGCTCTCATTAAACAATTATTTGAGACGAGTTTAACATGTTTTTTATTTATATTGATAAATCATTGATAACCATTGTAATGTTGGAATCGATATAAGTTTAGCATTATTAACCGTACATTTGTGTGTACTTTTGCTGTTACATCGTTGATGTCGTAATGTTGTCACGATATAAGAATAATCAATCCCCGTGGGGGGGTTTCCGGAAAAGAATATTGGTTACGCTTTTGTCTGTTTATCATGTACATGGAGCTGCGGAGCAATGTTGCTAGCGATATCGAATCAACAATCGTGTCGAGCATTAGTGTAGTCTTATCCTGTTTAGTGGATCCTGATTCCGATATCGAGTGAGCATTACAACATTGCGGATGTAACGATGTAGAAAGGATAAGAGTCCAAAATGGGCATGATGTCGATTTAATATCGTACCAACAATTGCGGGAGGGACGATCGTGAATGATGTAGAGAGAGTACACAATGCGCACGATGTACTTTACGACATGAACAAAGAAGTCTTACATTATGTTATGAGTACGCTATGATGCAAATCCTAAGCAGCCACGACATTTTGTTTTCTTATAGCTGTACATACTCTGTAGATGGACACAAATCTGTAGGACTAAAGTAATAAGAGAAAGGTCCGCTCCCTCGCGCGTTGATTCAAGAGGGGACAGAACCTTAATCTCAAGTTGGTAATACAGAGTGCAGCCCCAATGTTCTATAAGAATTGGTATGAGAAGATGGCAGAGAAAGTAGCAGTCATATCGGAGGAATGGAGATATGCTAGAGATCTACAGTATCCAGAGACACATCAGGGACATACTATGGTCCAGGCAGTGGGGTGTTAATGGAGAATTGTCTCATAAGACGGTTAGCCGTAACGAGTTCAATGTAGGGTGGTGTCTTTAATTTTATTTTATGAATACGGTATACCAAATGCTAAGTACACACACTTTTGTGTTCTATATATCTGCTCTTACATTCTGAGGATGGACCACAATACTGTAGGACTCAAGTAGTGCAGAGAAAGGTGCGCGCCTCCGCGTTGAGATTCCTCGAGAGGGACAAACCTTAATCCAGTGTGTAGCAGAGTGCAGCCCCAAGTGTTCTATAAAATCGGTAGAGGAGTGGCAAGAGAACTACAGTCTTATCGGAAAAAATGGAATATCTAATATTAAGAAGAATCCAGCAAGCACTTGAGGATATACATTGTCAATGGCACGTGGTGGTTGATGAGTTCATCTTCTGAGGAGTTGAGGAGAGTGTGTTCTTAAATGTATTATATGTATAGCGAAGGAACTAAAATAAAACTCTACATTTAATTTTATCTGATATGTAATATTAGACTTAACAGGTATAGGGGAAAGCGACTCCATCCGCGTTGTATCTCAGAGAGGGGACATATTTAAACTCAAGTGTGACACAAAGTAACACGCCCCCCGGCCGCCCCCCCAGCGATATAAGATGGCATGATAAGATTGGCAGTCGGTTTATCGGAGGAGTGGAATATCATACAATTCTGGATCTGTGTGATATTTCAAAACTATTTTTGGCGATACGTATGAGTTTAAAAACTAATATATATTAGGGTAAATGAATTTTCTTGATTTAGCCTGCATGGCCAGTTAATGGAAGAAAAAAAGTTCATACTTTAAATAAAGAATAAAGTAATGACTGCCTACCATTGCGTGGTCTCTGCCACGTAATGAAGTTTCAACAATTATGCGTAACGTCATCCAGGATCGGTATATTTCTGCGGCAACGTACTATGTGCACTAGATCGTCTGGATTGCCAATAAACTTAAAAGAAACTGTGTGCTTTGAACAGTTTGAAATCAATGACAAAGATCGGAGGTGAATTTACTAGTATACATGCTGTAGGACAGATTCATGACTAAATCAATATATTACTGTGTTCTAAATACATCAACGTTAACGCCCGGAAGTCTATTGAACTGTATAGAGGAACCATGTACCACCAGGTGTAGTAGTTAGCTCAACATGACCGCGTCGGACACTTGAGTTCGAGCTTTGGTCAGATAAATTACTCTG
>CAJDSM010010482.1:100-11848 GCA_903981925.1 Ostrea lurida | reverse complement strand
CAGAGGTTGATCAGGAGTCTAGGAGGATTAAGCATCTCCTGTCCATCGCACACACACACATACACCCTCCCCCGCCGTGAGTCCATTGTCTTGATCAGGTAAACGGAGTACTGTGGAATCATCATTGTTCGTGGGGGACCAATGTTCGTGGATTTCATGAGTCACCCTTACCCACGAATTTACGTCCCCACGAACATGCTTTATTTTTCTTTTAATCTTTGTAAGTATTATGCCGTTCGCATTATCTATGAATTACCCACGAAATTACGTCCCAATGAACCAGCAGAATTTTTATTACCCACGAACATTGGCCCCCACGAATTAAAATGAGTCCACAGTAATCCGTAGTCAAAATCGGTGTATAAAGAGCGGCTTAACAATTGTTATGAAACACGTCAAACAGATTTTACCAAATGACAGGCCTACTGAAAACGAGGTCGTTATAACGACCATAGAATTTACGAAATGCTGCCTTTAAATGTGACTGTTGCAACCCCTGCAGTAATTTGTTTGTAAGTAGCCTGACTTATCATGCGCGGAACGAGCTCTTGCGTATCGAATGAGTTGAGAAACATACTCACCATCGGCAGGTGATGATGGAATGTTGACCATTAAAGAAGATATACTGAAAAAACGCACATGACAAATCGGAAATGAGATCTCTATAGGGAAAAAAAGTACCACTTATTTTCCAGCTAACAAAGGAGCACAATTAGTGCCCATGGGAATTCCAACAGACTGTTGGAAGACCTGATAGCCAAAATCATTCGAAGCACTGACTAAAACCACAATATATATAGAGGGCCCCATTACTTTGTGCCCTTTTATAACCTACTGAAGTCCTCGCTCAAATAGAATTAACTACCCCTATACTTTCCCCTGTCAAAATATACCAGCGGAAAAAAGAAACTGTATAATTTAAAGTTAAATAAAAACATACTAGTAATGTATTTTTTTATTCTTAAAGACTTAGTTTAATAAAATAAGCGCGTGTTTAATTAACAAAACAAAAAAGATTGTAATTGATTTTAGAAATTGGCAATGGAAGGCGAACTCATTCAAGAGCAATAGCTCAATATAACTGTTCTATAGAATATAATTTTAGATTAACCAAAAGCAAAATAGCTAAGTAAATAAATAAAATAAAACATAATGAGATAAAAAGCCATTAGACGAAATTGTAATCGAAAATTCGAATTGAAAACAAAAGCAAAAGCAGCATAACTGTTCTGCAGAAAATAATCTATTTCTCGAGTGTTCCTAGAATGTTACTAGAGTTACCGTTCTTTGCACCCTTCTTGAGAATCAAGCTAAGTGGCATAACTGTATTCCTGTATATTCCTTGGGGTATGACCTTTCTTTTAATGTGAAAATGGTTGATCTTATTATTTCACCTGCGCTGAAAGGTCAAGTGAGTTTTTATGATCACCTGTTGTTAGTTGGTCGGTCATCTATATTTCTCTTTGTCTATAAACTTTTCACAATTTTTTCTCCGCTGAGTTTGAGGGATGATCGTTTAGCAAGTTTATAGTACACTGTGCTGGTATAGAAGTTGTAGGGAGATTGAGGTAAGTTTGACGTAGATTCAGGTCATTTGGATTATAAATTGGCGAAGTTAACATCCCAAAAAACCCAAATATACAAAGTCGAGTGTGTCAGGAAGAGCACAGCAAAAGGAAGTAGGATCAGGTCATGAGGGTAGCATCCTCTGACTGGCCGTCACCCGCGTTGACCTAAGTAGAAATAAGGTAACGGATTACCCGTCGTCACATATGTACAAACATGGTTTAACAAGTAGAACAAATATATGTACTTATGTATTTAATTTGTATCGCATATACAGTCATTATAGCACCGTGAATGGACAAGTATGACTTTAAACGAGACTCGATATAATCCTGTAACATCGCCATTGTTTTGTTAATATTGTCATCGCTTTAGAAATTCTCATCGCATAGATCTCTTGCGTTTTCATACGCATGACTGCTGCTTGCTTATGTATCAATTGACATAAGTACACCATAAAGCAGGTGATATGTATATTGCTCATAGCAAAAGGAAATTGACGATTTAGTGAGACCAGTGTTCCACGAGTGAGTTGATGAGCGTGATTTCAGACACGAGGGAACACATCGTTGTGTGCCCCTTAGCGACTTATTTTTGTACTTCATAATGAAGCGAATTTTACAGAAGAAACTGTTACGGATAAAAAACAAAAAAACTTCCGTGTCTTCAACCTTACATATTAGTATATAGTGATGTGCTATCAATTATCCATCATCATTTTCACAATTATGTCCATTAATATATACCGAAGAACTCGACATACGGACACCACGAATCTGACATATTGCTTCATATTTGGCATATTTTTACTTAAAGCATGATTAATGGCAGACTGACAACTATCATTATATGATAAAACTGAGACTTGACTTTGCAATCGTCAATTCCTTTTCTATGTAGTTAAACTATACGCACTCCACCTGCTTATGGTGATATCTCCAAGTTGTCCATACACGCAAGAGCATGCTATGCGTCATGCGATTTTTTTAAAGCGAGGCCACTCTAAACAAAAAGTTTTGATCTGCGCGTATACACGAATCTCTTTAAATCATTCATTTTCGCAAATATCTACGGTCGCTATAATGACCTTGGTTTTGCGAGTTACAAATTATCCACTAATCATATGTCTGAACTGATTGTTTCATACCCTGTGTTGATGTCATTTTCCTACTACGCATTTGACTACGGGTATCCGTTACTTAGTCACTAGGGCTCACCCGCGGATTGACCGTCACGGAGGATGTTACTCTCATGCACCTGATCCCTACCTTCGCTTTTGCCGGGTCCGTTGCCCTACACTCCGATTTTGTATATGTTTTGGATATGATTACGTTGACACACATTTACTTCAGCCTTTTGTTGGAGAGACAATGCAGGACGTGCCATAACAAGACATCGACATTGACTAATGAGTATATTCTCTTTGGAAGAGGAATGACCTGGGCGATCTTTTAATTTCTCTTTTGGCACTAAATATGTCGTTGCTTTCAAAAATCCACGAGTTCAAATAAGTATTGCATTGAACTCGTAAAACAATGTGTAAGTGTTCCAACGCTCTACAACACGCAGCTTGCATAACCAAAATCATTTAGGATCAGCTACTACTGTCTTGAATGTATCTGAGTTAAAGAAGATGTTGCGCATTTTATGTATTTGAATGAATTAATTCAAATACAGGCAGCACACGCCTTCCAATCGTATGCATACATTTTCAACTGTCACAGTGTATAGTCTCAATGTAGCTAATCAACTCTCCCTTGGACGTTATTCTTTCGAGGTTTCCATAACTTTAAGATAAACTAATCTGTCGATATTCATCCTGTTAATACGAAATTCAGCCCTCTCTGTAACAAATGATGGCTAGAGAAGTACCATTACGACACGACAAAGAACCACCCCAACATGATGATGAGACCCTTTGAGAACTTAGGATATATACTTTCTGGAGATATTATTATTTCAATTATTTGCATTTGCGTTTTTAGTATTGACAGAGGCAACTTGTGCTTCGTTCTTTGAAAAGCCTCCTTAATCTTTACATTTGCTTGCAGATTCCTTACAATATTATATCTCGCTGAACGTCACTACAAAGATTCCACCCTCCTATAATCCTCTCTCTCAAAGTCGGTCGTAGACGCGTTCTAATATTGCTCTAAGAAACTTAGCATAGCTCTGCTGACTGCTCTACGAAATGCTCTAAGCTAACTTAGAATAGCTCTGCTTGACTTCTAGACAACTACTACTACACTGCTCTAAGTTAACTTTAGAGCCAGCTTGCGACTCATCTAGGACTTTCTACGGCTGCCTTACGAACAGAACCTCCTGACTGTTCCGGGTCGAATCCTGTGCTCTAGAACAAGCGCTTTCTACGTCTAGATCGCTGCATGATAAATATATATTGACTGGCTAACAGTTTCCGCTGCCTCAATGTAAAATCAGTTGGAAACTGACAAGCTCGAAACATCTAAATATTTAAACTGATGAGAAATTATTATCTATGTTTGCGCTGATTTCTTCAGTTTGGTTTGCTTATAAAAAATAAAAACGAAAAAAAACCATAAAACAGAAATTGCAAATGAAGTTTTTCACAGATTCGACGTTTCACTGCACTGACATTGCATACAAACTTACTTCTTATGTTCCAATCTATCAGAATTCTACAAAATTGGTATTTGCCTGTCATGTTTTAGATCCGATATTGGTTAACTTTTGGGTCATTGTTTTTCGATTTGGATAATTAACACAACAGATCTTGTCTACTTACAGGCTTTTATACAATGTCAATTACAGCTTGGACACATATGGCCTACTCGAAATTTGGATTAATGTCATATGCAGAACAAAATCTGAGATGGCAATCACGTCCTTACGATAATACAGAAGTGGGGGAGGAGCTTAGGACGGAGTAAGTATTCCATGTAACTGTACCCTTGTTAAGGCAAGACGTATTTTCCTGCGTTGTGAAGAATTTCGGTGGAATTTCAAATATGATAAAGCAGAAATTGGTATGAGTAGGTTAGTTATTACAAACATTTCAGAAGTCGACCAATCGAAAATCCAACAATGGCGGGTGCGCATTTTGAAAATGCTAATACCAAATGATTAAAGTATCATTTTAATGATTTAAGTATATTATCAGTTTAAAGAAAGAAAATACAGCCATCCGATAAGATATTTTCACTACACATCAATTGACAAAAAAAATTTCAATGCGGTCATTGGAAAATCCCTGAAATCTAAGATAAATACACTTTGTCATAAACGCTGTAATGATCCTAAAAGGTCAGTTTAACATCACCTATATTAGAAAATAACTTAAGCATTTCTTCAGTCCCAATTTTCAATTGCATAGTGCTTACAGTATAAGAATGGCGAAATCACAAGTTAAGAAAACGTATCTAGTCCAATAACACATACAAAATCGAGTGTGGCAACACCGACCTTTCGACGAAAGCGAACGCAGGATCAGTGCCATGGAGGGAGTAGATCCTCTGCTGACCGTCCCACCCGTCGACCTGTCGAGTACTACACACAAAGCTACAGGGCGCTTCACCGTCCGTCACAACTCTAGTATGAACCATGACAGTCTAACACAACTTTGTATGAAACCAAATGCAGCTCAACGCATCATGAATACTTAGTGCTCACCTCTTTGTATCGCAACACCACGGTCCTCTATGACCGTAAATTCTGCGAAATGGACTATTAAAACGAGATGTCGTTTAACCCTCACACATCATACATTCGGTTAGTAGTACTGGCCCTCGCTTTACACAAACACTCAGCATACGCATAGCATGCCATTGCCGTCACCGAATCAACTGAGAGACTAACCCACTACAGCGGTATAGTGGTACATTCCTCAACAAAAAACGGACAAGCTGACAATTCGCAAAGTCACACAGTCCATCACTTTCTCATATAATGTAGTTTCGTCATCTGCCATTCAGCAGTCCATATTACGAGTAATCATCCAAAATACATGAGCACATCTGCCAGATTCTTAGCGCCTTTATCTTTCAGTCGTACAGATATCATCACACACTGGCACATAATCATTGTGAAAATTCCATCAAGCACTCTGATAAGACTCATCTATATACCTATGAGTTAAGGTTCGCGGAACGCAAGGTTTTTATCGTTCTTTTCCCGTAACCAGTTCCTCGAACAAAAATTCCTGCCTTCATAGGAATATTACACAACCAAAACCTTGCCAATAGGGGCACAATTGACCTAGGACAATACAACAGATTGGTTGGAAGACTAGTCTCCAAAACACCCAAACATTTTCTATAAGAAACGCACTGCTCTTACTATCTTCCTTTCCAGTCCTTGCTGTGGGCCCCAATCCAGGGTCGGTTTTGACCCAAATATGTATTTGTTTTCCACTGAACCAAGACTTTTATTTCCCGGGGCCGTAAAACTTTCTAATGCTGCCTGCACGATGTTCATCATCCCATTTTCTAGCTGTTTTAACAAAATATCTTTTCATCATATGCACCTATGATGCCAGATACCCTCTATGATTTTCAGAATAACTTGCTCTTAGCAAGAAAGCGATAAAGATATATCATAATTTAATATTACAACTTGCCGGATCCTTCACCAATTAACTTATAGGTATTACTGTGAGATGAATTTTTTTATAACTTATCGTAGTGAGGATGTAAAATCCAATTAATCGTATTATAGATCTCCCACAGTTAATTTATTCTATGTTTTAAGATGAATAATACACTGTATCCCGATGAAAATCGCATTAGAAAATAAGTCTAATTGTACCTCAACCCACCCCCTATAATGCTTTACTTATAAATGTGCCTCTACTTACTTGTTATTTTTCTACGAACCATTATCTTTGACATATTAATTGTTAGATAGGTATCATACACTCGTATAAATGCCACTTAAGGAACCCCTTGATCAACCATGACCTAGTGTTTATAAGTAAATTATGATTAATACTGATGAGTTTGTGAAAGACTGGGATTTGTCGAAACCTATCTCTCATTTGGATACCTTCGGTTATTCCTTGTTTGATTTTAGCGTTTAAGGTTTCTTACTTCGCCCTAATCATCTGGGCTGATCCTTGATATGGTGTGTGTGTAAATACCCTTACAATATAGTCTTCTAGTCTGGTTGCATTTTCAGATCACCATCAATAAGAGTTACTGCCCGAACACATCACACCCATTTAATTATTGCCGCCTTTATTGGATGATTTTTTAAATTTTGGATCAAGCTCAAGAGGAATCGTTCACAAAACTTACTAACACCTAAGGAACGACCTTGAGTCGATTTTCGACATGGGTCTACTGTATTTGTTAAAAAGCGAGGTTCTACATCTCTGGTTTGTGATTTAGTCATACATCTCGCCAACATAACTTCTCTTATAGGGGCGGTAGTCCGCGGTAATAAGGTTAGAGTTGCTAGACCTCTGTGTTTTACTGTTAGGATTTTGTATTAGACTTAACCCGGTCCATCGACCTTACCGTTTTCCGTAAGGTAAGATAGTGATTCTTGCCTTTTGCGTGAGGGTGGTTAGTTGTAGCATTTCACCATATACTAGTGTCCGGGGGCTCCCCGCAACCTGCTGCATGTCCTCTAGTGGGAGATAGAATATGAGATATAGTCCTGGTGTTCACGACCGAAAAGTGAAAGCACATCGACAGTTGTTATCTTCATGTTACCCGCCCCACTCACGGGGATATTCTGCAGCTGGGGCGCGTGCATTGTTTGAACACTAGGTCTGGCTCAAGACGGATGTAAGCTTCGTTAGCCTTCCTCTCGCGCACCGTGAAATGCCCTGCGGTACATTCCCCCTTTCCGTCGAGAGGTCCTGCTGTGATATGCCCAACCCGTGACGCCTCGCAAGTTCTCTGGTTGACCTCAGATGCTCCTCTTGATTATGGGTCATGATAGGGGATTGAGCGGTTTGCAACTGTCGAACTTTTTGTGTTACTTGAGCGCCCAGACTTTGAGGCATCATAAGCTGACATAACGTCACGGTGAGACTTTGTGCCTTTAATCGTGTGCAAAACCAGCTTTGGTGCCACCCCCCCTGGAGATGTATAATTGCCTCGCCCGCCCCACATTAATGCCCACCTATCCTCTAACAAATTCACTTGGTAGTGTTAAACAAGACCAATCCCATATCTGACCATTTAATACAGGCTGTCCTAACTCTCCACGAATAATGAGTCGATGAGGCAAGTGGACTGGTTTATCTTAAGATTTACAAGGAATTTTTCGCAAGGTGAAATTGACCGCATTGGATTTTTTTTTCGTCAAAATTAATCGAGTGTGTGATGTTGAAAAAATATCTATCGGAATTGCGGTTATTTATGCTAATTATTCTTAACGAACATACCATACTCACTATCAGAAATCTACTGGAAAACTCCTAATAATTATTATATTTCAATTTATGGTATATGATCGCATGTTTTGCGACCGTATGAGATATGGGACCCCGTGGTCTCCGCCATGGTTTTCCAGTTTGGGATTTTTCGAGTTGGGCCACTTCTGAAAATGTTCCTGTAATGATCATAAGCCTACCATGTGCATATCCAAATTTTCAATTGCTTTTATCAACTCTTATTGAGCGAATTCCACCAATAATTCCTGCACAAATCGCCAGGACTAATACCCCGTCATGCCATTCAAGGACAGGCTCCACATGGACAATACCTTTAACTCCCTCCTAAGCTCCTGCCCCCACTACTGGTATAGCTAAAAGGACCGTGTGATTGCCCCATCTTCTCATTTGTGTCTGCAATAGACCATTAATTCCAAACTTTCGAAAGCGTAATGCCCAATTGTGTTCCAAGCCATGTAAATTGACGATTTGTATAAAAAGTCTTATTAAGAGGACAAATCTTGTGTATTAAATTACCACAAACGAAAAACAAGACTCCAAAAGTTACAATATCACTCATAAAACATTGACATCAATACCAATTTCATTCTTATAGATTGGAACATAGAAGTATTTGTAGTGAATGGTCAGTGTCATAGTGAAAACGATATTAATCTGTAACAGAACCTTTCATTTCAATTTTTATCTTATTTAATGGGTTCATTTTTTCATTTTTATTTTATAAGCAAACCAGAATTGAAAGGAAAATCAGCGACAAACAATTAATATATTACTCAGTTTAATATTTATGTTCGAACTTAGTTCAGTTTCAATTGATTTGTATATTCCGAAGGCAGACGGAAACTGTTCTAGGACAGTCATATATATTTAGGCATGACAGACGACTTCTATCTAAGAACAGCTCTTTTTCTATGAGCAGTCAGGATTCCTGACCCGGAACAGTCGTCGATTCTGTTCGTCGGTAGAGCAGCGTAGAAAAGTCTAGATCACTATCAGCAGAGCTGCTCTAAGTTACCTTAGAGCAGTTGTAAGAGTGCTCTAAGAGCAGATCATCCGAAGCTATTCTAAGTTAACTTGAGCATCGTAGAGCAGTCAGCAGACGCTATTCTTATAGTCTTTACTAGAGCATCATTAGAACGACCTAGACGACCACTTTAAAGAGAGGTTAGAGGTAGTTGCATCGGTCCCGCCTCGACGTCTCACGAGGATGTAATTTGTGCGACACAGGAACTCGCACAGCAAATGGTTATCTCAGAGATTGCCTCTATTCAAAGAACGAACACCAACTTGCTCATTCGTGCAACCTCACCAACACGCACAGCAACCTACATTCGTGCAACCTAATGACATCTCACAGAACCCCAGTATATAACATAGTAAGTTGCCTCCAAGGGTCCAATTCATATTGTGTTCTTTGTGTGTTGTAAGTTACTTTCTAGCCATCCATTTGTATCAAGAGGGCCTGGGAATTGTTATAATCAGATGCAATTATCGACCAGTAATGTTTCATCTTAAATATTGAAACCCTCGAAAAAGAATAATCAAGGGAGACGTTATTAAGCACATGATACTACACTGACAGAAAACTGTTATGATTCTCCGATGAGGAAAGCAGTGTGCTCTGCTTAACTATATTCATATTCACAATCCACTGTAAATAAATCGCCACTATATGATTCTTTATAACCAATACATCACGGACGAGTACTGATTCCTAAATGTTTGGTTATGCTGCTGCTGTTGTTAGAGCGTTGGAAAGCTCCACATATGTTTACGGAGTCACATGCAAATTTTAACTTGACTTGAACCGTTGGATTTGAAGCACGAAATAATGTTATAAGCCAAAACGCAGAAATGAAAAGTTCGACCAGATCTTTACTCTCTCCCAACAGAAGAAAACACTCATTAGCTAATTCATTTCTTTATATTGGCATACGCCGTCTCATTTATTTCTCCATCACAAAAGGCCGAGAGTTCAGATTGTGTCAAAACGTAATCATAACCAAAAACATATACAAATCGAGTGATAGGGCAACACGGACCTCCGACAAAAGCGAAAGGTAGGTTCCAGGTGCCTGGAGGAGTAGCATCCACTCTGCTCGCCGCGTCATCACACCGCCGTGGAGCTAAGTCGAAATAAAGTACCGGGATTACCCGTAGTTCAACATCTAGTGGCAAAATGACAAAGTCTACACACACAGGCGTATACAAACAAACGATCAACATAATGACTTTAATGTGTAATATATTTAATCGCAAAACCAAGGTCATTATAAGGACCGTAGAATTTGCGACAATGATAGATTTAACTGAGAATTGTTAAAACCGTGCAGCATTAACTTTTTTTGTTAGTAGTTGGCCTCGTTTAAAAAAATTCCGCATACGCTAGCATGCTCTTTCGTATCGAATCAAACTGGAGATAATAACACACGCCATAAGCAGAGGTGATAGTGGTATATTACTACAGTAGAAAAGAAGTTGACGATGTAGCAAGTCAAAGTCATCAGTTTACTCATATATATGTAGTTGTTCAGTCGTGCCATTGAGTCAATGTTAAGTAAAATCATCAATATGAAGCAGTATGTCAGATTCTTGAGTGTCCTTTATTGTCGAGTTCGTTCCGTGATATATTAATGTGAGTACATAATCTGTGAAAAATATGACTCTTGTTAAATTGATCAGCACATCATCTATAAGCTCTATATGTAAGGTTGCAAGGACACCGGCAAAGTTGTTTGTTTGTTTCTTATCCCGTAACAGTTTCTGTACAAAATTCTGCATTCATAGTGAACTACCAAAAAAATCTGCCAAACAGGGGCACAACAACTTGATGCGCTGTCTCCCCCTCGTGTCTTGAAATCCCCTACATGTCAAACTCACCTCGTGGACCTGGCTCTCCACTAAACGTCAAATTTCCTTTTCTATGCAGCAATATACCACTATCACTGCTTATGGTGTACTATGTCCCAATTGTATCATAATGCAAGAGATACTATGCGTATGAACGCAAGAGCATTCTCATGCGTATGAGGAATTTCTAAAGCGATGACAATATTAACAAAACAATGGCCGATGTTACAGGATTATATCTGAGTCTCGTTTAAAGGTCATCACTTCGCCAATTCTACGGTCGCTATAATGACTTGTTTGCGATTACAAATTATACTAAGTCATATGATTTTGTTTTCATATTCCTTGTTAGACTCATGTTTGTACTATATTTGACGACGGGTAATCCCGTTTACCTTATTTCTACTTTAGGGTTCACGGCGGGTGTGACCGGGCAGCAGAGGCATGCTTACTCCTCTATGACACTGATCCTACTTTCGCTTTTGTCAGTGTTGCCTTCACTCGACTTTGTATATTTGGTGTTTTTTGGGATGTTAACTTTCGCCCAATTTATAATCCAAATGACCTGAATCTACGTCAAACCTACCTCAATCTCCCTACAACTTCTATACCAGCACAGTGTACTATGACATGCAAACGATCATCCTCAACTCAGCGGAGAAAAAATGTGAAAAGTTTATAGACAAAGAGAAAATATAGATGACACGACAACTAACAACAGGTGATCATAAAAACTCACTTGACCTTACAGCGCAGGTGAAATAATAAGATCAACCATTTTCACATTAAAAAAGGTCATACCCAACGGAATATACAGTGAATACAGTTATGTCACTTAGCTTTGATTCTCAAGAAGGGTGCAGATACGAAACGAGCTGCGTTCTGCCGGAGCGTAGGAGCACGTCTAAGTGTAACTTACATCTCGTTAGTATACACTAGCATTACTTAGACAC
>CAJDSM010010464.1:9532-21043 GCA_903981925.1 Ostrea lurida | reverse complement strand
ATAACGAACAGTGATCAATCTCGTAATTCCAGAAGTCAACAACAGAATGCAAAACACGGACTTCAAGATGAACTAGAAGTAGGACCAGAGTACGAATCTTGTGTCTAGTAGATATCAAATCAATCCATTAAAAGTAAATTTTTACCAAATGACTAGTTTGTTAAAGAACAGTATGTGATTACAAAAATGTAAACTATTGTATTATAAAGAAAACAAGTAGGTAATTTTTATCAACTTTATGGCTTATTTAACACATTTCTTTAAAACTCTTTCATATTTAAACATATAGACGTGTGTCTAAACTACATTTGTATCTACTTCTATGAAAATGGTTTTGAGCTAATAAAGTTGACGTCACTAAATTGATATGCAAACTTCTAAATACGATGAGATATATATAAAATGGCGAAGTAACAAAGTATGAAACGTAATCATAGTCCAAAAAACACATACAAAATCGAGTGTAGGGCAACACGGACCTTCGACGAAAGCGAATAATATTTTCATTAGAATGGCAACGTAGTGATTTCAAATTAAAATGCAACTTAGAAATACATGGAACAGATAGTTATCATTCTATAAATCAGCTTCAATGCACATTGTGCTAATTATAGCATGCATATATTGCTTTTTGATAGAGAACATTGTCATTTTGATATATTATAATATGTTTTATACCCCGTTGTGTATATAGGCAATGCGATAACATCATATTTAATATACAATCAATATGGCGTGGTATACACTTTTATTAAAATGACAATGTTCTCCATTGTTGTTAAAGAGGCAATATGTGCAAGTTATGAATAGCAGAATGTACATTCATGCTGAGGTCTGTGGAATGATAACAATCTTTTTCTCGTGTTTCCTTTATCATCTTCGTTGCACTTTAATCTGAAACCACTACACTGTAATTCTAATGTAGTCATTATATATCCCATCGTATTTATATATGTGTAATACATCTGTTTAGTTTCATCTAGTTTATTCACTCAAACAAACTATATATGGGTAAACGAGATGTACTTTACAACTTTGCAATTAGATAATCTGTCAGACGGACAATAAAATTGCACATGATGTACATGTATGATTATGATTCAGAAAGACAGACTAAATCGTCAATATTTAGCATAAATTGCAGAATTAATTCAAAGCTTCTAATTTCAAAGATGACATCAATGCATAGACATTGAAAATTATTTGGTCTGTAGCAGACTTTCATGTTTAGAAATTCGTTTCTTGTCTATAAGAAAGCATAGATGTATGCCCGGCGTTAATAGCGCTTTTCAAAGTATTTCTTCGTATTTCTTGTATGTAAAGGCAAAGATAACGAACAGTGATCAATCTCGTAAGTCCTAAATAGAATACAAAAACAAGAGCTGGGCAAACACGGACCCCTGGACATACCAGAGGTGGGATAAGGTGCCTAGGAGAAGTAAGCATCCCCTGCTGACCGGTCACACCCGCCGTGAGCCCATAGAGCCCAGTTCATACAGATATAGTTCCACTATTGCATCCAGTCCAACGTTATTTATTACAAACAGAAGTTGCGTGCTAGTATATTTGAAAACAATTACAACGAAATCCTCGCAACGGTACATCTTCCTCTCGCTACATTTAAATTTATGTCCTGGCAGTGGGTCGCAGATTATATAATGGGATATAATATAGTCTAAATATGAGGATCTTACGTCCCTTATCTGCAAAAGGGTCTTAAAATTTACAGACGAGAACCTGCGCTCATTTATAAGATGCGACATGATTTGCATGATTATCTGTATTCTGTTAATAGAATCGCAAGACGATTGGACAAATGCTGAGGGCGGGAAGCCTTCGACACTTTGATTTCTGAATGGATAACTAAAAAATATTCAGAAATTATTAAAATCCCGTATTAGACCATTTAGTGACGGAAAATGCGTATTATGTTATCCCTCGTCTTTCATGAAAGCTAGACGTGGTAAATGAGCTTACATACAGCTACATCTGAGAAAACTTTAGTACTAGTTCCAGCTGATAAGACAAGGTAACACATTGTCTTTGGTTTGTAAAATGTCACAATGTCATACTTTTCTTCTTAATATGAACTAGGGTTTACTATCAAATTCCTGGGAATTGTTCTTATAACTCAAGCAATCTTGACTAAAGATGAAATTTGTAGAAAGATCCCATCCCTGATTTCCTCCAAATAGCTGGGGCTTAGGCAGTGTCAGTTAGGTGGCTAACTTTCAAGATGCTTTCAAAACAGAAAGATTGGATATTCATATGACCCAATAAAGAAATTAGATGTGTGGTTTCAATGTACAATGTATAATAATTAGAAATATTGATTTGAAGGTTAATGTGCAATTTTCAAATCATAACCTGATGTGATCATACATGTATCTGTTTACCATTTCAATACATCAACAGCAATTGCTAGCAGTTGTCCAGCAGGGGACTGCTTCTCTACCTTGCACTCTGAATCCACCTCTGTGGTATTCAAGGGTAACTGTTTACCCAATCTGTGTTTTTGATCTTTAGTGAACTTACAGAGATTGATCGCTGTTCGATTTCTCTTGCCTTTAGATTGTAGGCACTTGTTTTTTTTGATCTGTTATGCTAATCATTATATTTTCATATGTAATTTTGATATCTTGAATGCAAAAGTTATCACTATCATCAGGACAAGTGCATGTGTGCTACAACACTACTACAGGGAAGTTAAAATTCATAATCTTTTGAATTCCAAGAAAGATGGGCAGTGCTTATCCACTTCAAGTATAATAGCTACATTACAAATGTGATGGAAATTCTATATCTATGTTAATATTAACATTTCAGTAAATAAATAAAGAGAATATACAATAAACTAAATTAATTCCAAATACCTAAATGAATGTGGATGTGAATAGTACATTTTTTCTGTGCTTCCCTCGACATCAAGACACATATGTTCTCGGAAATTTAAATATCTAAAACATATTGAAAGTTCTCACCACAACTTATCAGATCTGATCACAATACCATGTATCAGACAGTCTGACAGGAATAAATTACATTAATGATTGGCTGATTAATCTGACACTGCAGCTGGAGATACAGATTGGACATATTTTAATGTCCAGTCGCACGAACTTGAGAAGAATTCCAGAAATTTCAGCTAGTTTTTTTGATAAAATAACAAAGGAGTTAGGAGGCCCAAGAAGGGTGAAATTCTGCCCCTGTAAAAGGGAATAGAATACATTAAAGTATGAAATTTCAACAACATTGATTTTCTTGGCAAATTGAGTAGCCCATTGATGATAGTTTTCAGTGGTGGTAAAATTTTGGTTATTACACATTGATGTATCCAGATTCAACTCCCAAAATATGAATAAATATCAATAAAAGCAAGGAAGCTGGCTATAAAATTCGCCACTTTTTTTGAGATAAAAACGAAAAATTCGCTATTGTGAAGCACAGGCGTGACCAAAGATTGTTATTAAATTTTGATTAAGCTATCCTGTCAATATTGCAAAAAATAAACATTCCTTGGTGCCACGCCTGTGCTGCTATAGCGAATTTTCGTTTTTATCACAAAATTGCTGGCGAATTTTAAGCACAATTTTTGCATTTATGAATATTATCATGATAATGTTAGGGGCATTGAATTCTTGGATACACAACATGTAAAAAACTCCAACAAATTTACCACCCTGAGTAAACTATCATAGCATGGAGCTAGTTCAGTTTTGCTTAGAAAATAATTTGTTGAAATATTTCACTTTAATTTTTACCTTTTTACAAGGGCAGGATTTCCACCCTTCGTGGCCACTCCTTTGTTATTATTTATGTGCCAAAAAACTATCGAATTTCTGATATTTCAAGTCGTGCGACTGAAATGATTAAAATTGTCAATTGTATTCCAGGGTGCCAGTGCAGATTTCAGCAATCATAATGTAATTTATCCTGTCGTGTTCTGCAATATACAATTGGTTGTGATTCAGAAATCTGATAGTATGTGGGTGAAACTTTAATGATTATTTATTTGTACAATTTCAGAAATATGTGTCGAGTGTCGAGGGAAGCACATGAAAATGTATATATTCATCCGTTCATTAGGTATTTGCAATAATTTTAGTTTTTTGCTTATTTCATTTTTATTTACTCGAGAACTGTTGTAAACTAGTCATGATTTAGAGTGTTTCCATCACCATTTGTAAAATACTATTTATTGAAGTGTGAGACTGCCCATTTTTTCTTGGAATTCAAACAAGATATATGAATTTTAACTTTCATGGTAGTGCAGTGTTGTACACAACATGCATTGTTTGTCCTGATGAATTAGTGATAACTTTTCTTGTCTAAGATATTCACAATACTCATGGAACAATAAATGATGAGCTAACTAGTATCACAAAACAATGCCTACAATCGTAAAGGCAAAGAAATCGAACAGCATCATCTCGAAGTCCTGAAATAGAATACACAAAAACAAGAGTTGGTACAACCACGTACCCCTTGACATACCAAGTGGGATCAGTGCCAAGGAGCAGTAGCTCTCCCTGCTCGACAAGTAGTCATTGCTCGTTGTGTACCTATGAAAATGAAACAGATACATGTATTGACACAGTCAGGTTATGGATTTGTTAAAACTTGAGCATCCTTAACTTCAAACATCATATTCTATATTTATTACATGTTACATTAAAACCTCACCAACATATTTTTTATTGGGGATCATTATGAATATTACAATGCTTTCTGTTCGTGAAACATGGCATTAGTTAGCCAACAACTACACTGACTAAACAGCCAGCTTTTTGGGGGGAATGGGGATGGGTTCTATTCTACAAATTTATCTTAAGCAGATTAGCTTGGAGTATAAGTAGCATTCATCCAGATGCTTGAAAGTAATACCCTAGTTCATTTAAAGACAAGTATAACATTGTGACTTTTACAAACAAAGACCAATGTTGTATCTTGCTTATCGGCTGGAATTAGTACAAAGTTTCACTGTAGGAATGTTACTCATTGGATACACTCCCTTGCTTTGACAACGACTAGAGGGTAACATAATTACCATTTTCCGCACTAAATGGCTTAATTACGGGATTTTAAATAATTTCTGAATATTTTTTTTATCATTCGAACAAATAGTGTAATGTCTTCCTCCTCCTCATGATTTTGTCCATAACGTCTTTGCATATTCTTAACGAATACTATGTAATTCATGGAATGATGTTCGCCATTTAAATGAGCGAGGATTTCTCGAAATTTAAGAACCTTTTGCAATAAGGGGACGTAAATTCCTAGTTTTAGACTATACTGTTATATCCCCAGTAATAATGATGACAGCAGGACCCATATTAAACTGAGGAAAGAGAACATGTTATACTTTGGAGGATTGTCGTTGTAATTGTTCAATATGTTAGTCACTGCAACTTTCTGTTTGTTAAGTTAAATAACTTTGGAGTGCAAATAGTGAACTATGAGCTGTATGAAACTCTGGAGGCTCTTAGGCCACCGGACGGATGTGACACGGTCAGCAGGGGCATTTGGATGACTTCACTTCTGCCTAGTCCCTTATCCCCCTCTGGTATGTCCAGGGTCCGTGTTGCCCAGGCTTTGTTTTTGTTTTCTTATTTAGGCCTTAACGAATTGATCACGTGTTCGTTAATCTCTTGCCTTACATACAAGAAATACGACAGAATACTTTGGATAAAAAGCGTAATTAACGCCGGCATAACATCTATGCTATCTTATATTGACAAGAAAACGAATTTCTAAACATGAAAGTCTGCTAACAGACACAAATAATTTTTCATGTCTATGCTAATTGAATGTCATCTATTTGAAATTAGAACGCTTTGAATTAATATCTGATTTATGCTAAAATATTGACGATACTTGTCTGATCTTTTCTCTGATCATAATCATAACATTGACATCTATGATGCAATTTTATGTCGTCTGCGATTCGATACTAAATGTGCAAAGTTGTAAAGTACCATCTTCGGTTTACCCAGTTTAATACGTTTGTTTGAGTGAATAAACTAGATAAACTAAACTAGATGATTTACGACATATATAAATACGATGGGAATAATATAAGTGACTACATTAACGAATTACAGTGTATGTTTCAGATTTTAAAGTGCAGAATGCATAGAAAGTGAAACAGCGAGAAAAAAGATGTGTTATCATGTCCACAGACCTCAGCAATGACAGTACATCTGCCTCATAAATAAATTGCACATATTGGCCTTTTAACAAAACAATGAGAGAAACATTGTCATTTATATATAAGTGTATACCACGCCATTTATTGTTAGTATATAAATGATGTATGTCCATTGTCCTAATATACACACAACGGGGTATAAAAAATATTAATAATTCAAATGACAATTGTCTCTATCAAAAAGCAATATCATGCCATGCTATAATAGCACAATGTGCATTCAAGCTCTGATTATATAGAATGATAACTATCTCCATGTATTTCTAAAGTTGCATTTTTAATTTGAATCACTGACTGTTGCCTATCTAATAAAATTATTATTCGCTTTGCGTCGAAGGTCCGTGTTGCGCCTATCCTCGATTTTTATGTTGTTTTTGGACTAATGAAGTTACGTTTCATAACTTTGTTTATTATCGCCATTTTATATATATCTCAATGTAATTAAAAGTTGCATTCAATTTACAGTGACGTCAACTTTATTAGCTCAAACTGTTTCATGGAGAAGTTAGATACAAATGATAATATTAGAACACACGTCTATATGTTTAATAATATGAAAGAGATTTTAAAGAAAGTAGTTAATAAGCCATAAAGTATGATACAGAAATTACCTACTTGTTTTCTTATAATTACAATAGTTTTACATTTTCTGTAATCACATACTGTTCTTTAACAACTAGTCATGTTGCGTAAAATTTACTTTTTAATCGATTGACTTTGATAGTTCTCTAAGACACAGATCGTATCTCTGTAGCTCCTTCTAGATTCATCTTGAAGTCGGTGTTTTGCAATCTGTGTTGACTTCTGAATTCGAGATTGAATCATTGTTCGTTATCTTTATGCTTTACACTAATGGTATGAATCACGTGTTGCCGTTATCTTCGCCTGTTCAAGAATATAGAATGCTCGACAGTAACAATGTATAAACGTATAATCATAGTCCCCAAAAAACCACAACAAATGGAGTAGTAGGCGCAACCACGGACCTTCAACAAAGCGTATGCAGGACTCGAGGTGCATGGAGAAGAAAACATCTCTGCTGGATACCGGATCACACCCGCCGTAAGAGCCTGTAGAAACGAAACAGAAAGTATACGGGGGTTACCCGTCGTCAATCTAGTATGAAAAAATGCACAGTCTAACAACAACAAGATATCAAACAAACTCATCAACAATAATGACTTAATGAACTTTGTAAATCGCAACAAGGTCATTATATGCGACGTAGGAATTTGCGAAAATGATGACCTAAAACGAGATTCGTTATATAACCCGTGCAAAACTCAATTTTTGGTTAAGTAGTTGTCTCGCTTGAAAAAATCATCATGATGCATGAACATCCCTTGCGTGCGAAACACTGAGAGACATACAACACTAAATAAGCGGTATATTGATACACTTCTACATAGAAAAGAAAGTCGTTGGACGATTGTAAAGTCAGAAGTCATCACGTCTATCATTATATAGTAGTTGTCATCTGCAATTACGATGCAATGTAAGCAAAATATCCAAATAATAAGCTACCATCTTCAAGATTCTGTGGGCGTCCTTTATATCTCGATTCGTCAAGGATTTATCAATATGGAAATATGGATTGTGAAAATCATGATTTATTCATGTGTATAGATAATCATATATAGACTACTCTATAGGAAATGTTGAAGGACGCACCGGCAAAGTCTTTTTTTTTTGTTTTATCAATATATTGTCTTTTAAAATATAGAGTGACTATATCTGCAGCTGCTTATTGTTGATGGTAAAGGAACGACTTGATCGTGTCCTAATCTATAGCTGTACCCTTGCGTTTCGAATGCAGTCTTTGAGTTTAATTTCTTTTCTGTATATTTTATATATTACGCTTACAATTTTTCTACAACTCAATAACACAAATATACTGCAATATAAATACGACTGTTCTTACTACGTACCGATGCAGCTGCTGTGAAGCTATATATTGTTAAGTCCCTGTAATAGTATCCGTTCACTAACATGTTCTGCCCATTATTGCAACCATCTAGCTCGTCTGCCTTAATACATGTACTGAAGTACAGCAATAGCCAAAATTGTCAATATCTTGCGGTAAAATGAAATTTTCAACATATTTTGAAATATCAAATCAATATTTTGAAAACACAAAAATATAATGTAAATCGTTTGTCTAACTATCAATCACACATGCAGAACGACAGTAATCATGTTAATCATAATACCTAACAAGAAAAGTAATCAATGTTATAAGAACACGGAGTGGAATCAGTGTGACCATAGAGCACGTCGTTCCGCGGGCCAGTCACACCCACGCTGGTGCTTTTTATCTTAATCAGACAAGTACGGAGCAATGTGCGGCAACCAAATCAGTTTTCATAGAAAGAACAGCCATACAACTGGTATTGAGAAAGTTGCAGTATTCGTAAGTAATTATATGATGTCAAGAAAGTCCTACAAGACTTGGTGAAACTGCACAAAAGTGGAAACACGCACAATTCTTGTAACTAAAGCCTACTTTCTTAGTAGTCCTGCCTTGGTAAATCACACAAGAACTAGTCTAATGTACATCTCTCTACAACACGGTAATTATTGCAGCAGAAGAATTTCGAAACTGCGTTTGAGAAAGACTGAACAAGAGAACACAGAGGTACATGCTCACAAAAAATGGGAAACATATCAAAAAGGCGAGTTAAACATTGTGTCAAACGTAATCATAATCCAAAAAAAAATCTACAAAATTGAGTGTAGGGTCAACACGGACCGCTCACGAGCAAAGCGAAGTTGGAATCAGATCCATTGGAGAGTAAGCAATCCTCTGCTGAATACGCCATGGAAGACGAAGTTCGTTCTAAAGTTGCTCAAGGTTTATCTATTAGCACCGTCTAATCTTCAATCTAAAAACTATTAAATCAAAAACTCGTCAACTACTGCTTGATTGAATTCTCTCACCTTTCTTTCGGTAGGAAACGTTGAGTTTACGTGCAAACGGAAGCAAAATGCAAGCACTTGTTTTATAAAAAATATAACCACCGTCCCTGAATTGTATCGTTGCGACTGACACTACTATAGCAAAATAGACTTCCGAGTCATACAAAGAGTAATAAGTAAAATAACAGATTGTTCCTCTCAGTTCTGAAACACGACGTCTCTTGCACTATATTATTCCTTACTCAGAAAGCAGCGATACTGATAAAATCACTAAACTTTAATATTAAAAAGATATATCCATTAACAGTTTGCTGTTTTTTGTCGTATTTCAATCGCGCTAGTATATATGAAATAAGAATAGCAGTAGTAATATAGCAATGTCCATGTAAACACTGAGCAATACAAGAATGCCCATGATAAACTTCTCATTAGATGGTCCGAATATAGCATGCTGTATATAGGGTAGCAGCAACACGGTTTTTTCACTTGCACATGGTCAAATTGAAGATGCGCTTGACAAAGTAAAAAACCAAGGTACAAAGTTTTGGCTCCTCCTGATCCACCTGTGAAACAACTAAAGAATTGGCGGCATTGATTCTTTAGCTTAAAAACATTCGAGAAAACTTGTTGCTCATAAAAGTTTACCCAATCGTTTTTTTTTCCATTTTAGAAATGAATGTATTAATCTTCGTGGGGTCGGGTTATAAGATAGTTCTTCCAGCATCCCCTTGCATGTCGTAAAGAGTCGGATGAACTGGGCGGTCATTCCGATGAGACCGGAAAAACCCGAGGCCCCGTTGTCACAGCAGGTTGTGGGCACGGAATAAAACGATCCTCTCTCCTGCTCAGGAGGCTGATGATCGAGCATAGGCCTAAATTTTGACGTACACTGGCAATGGTCGAGTCTCCGTAGAGACGATATTCAGCTTCTCCATCAGTCACAGTTAACCCATTATTAATGTAGCAATCATTCAACTCATACAAATGCCATATGGTGTGATATGTCTCTAATTATCGATACGCAAGAGCTTTTTCGTGCGTCATTTCGATTAGTTTTATGAAATCCGAGGCACAGGCATAACTACAGAAAGTGTTGTTGCATGGGTTTCACAAGTCACGTTTAAGGCGCAATTTCGTAAATCTTCTATGTGTTAACACAATTGGTTTACAATATGACCTATATTTGAGGTCAAATGCGTATGTCTGAGAGTTTTCATAAACCATTGTTAAAGCCGTTTTTCAGCACTCTGTTTGACTTAACGGACTGTTCCGTCTTGAACTCTGATCAGAGCACTATGGGGCTCAAACGGTTGGTGTGACGGTCACACAGGGGAGCTTACTCTACTAGGCACCTGATCCCACCTCTGGAGCGGTCCGGGATCGTGATTGCCCAACTCTTGTTTTGTTGATTCTATTTAGGACTTACAAGATTGATCACCTGTGCATTTTCTTTGCTTTACATACTTCTCGTTAGGGACGTAAAAACAAATAAACAATCAATTAAATAATCTATTCAAAACTTTGTAAAATGTACACTTATATTGAGTTGTTTTCTTTATTATCAACCAATTGTTCAGCAACTAGTTACAAATTTATTATGATGTAGATCTCTTCCGAGAGAAAAAGAAATAATAATTATAAATCATGTAGACTTTGAAGTTGTCCATTTCTCTTGTTTATTCAAAGTTAACAATCTGGTCTGTTACGTGTTGTGATGCTTCTTGAAATTGCATGAAAATAACAAATAGACAAAATAAGATATGTAATACGGGAAAAAATAACAAATGTTAGCACTGACATACCTTTCTGTAGATCACTGCTGAAATGTGTAAATGATGGATTACAATGCGGAACTTTATCGGCAGCACTATGAGAAACCCATGCATATATTATGAATGAAATGTCCAAGCTGCATACACCATTGATTCCTGAGTAAAGAAAATACTATCAGATAGATATTTCCTTATTGCAAACACATATACAGAGTTGCCCCATGCGCTAAATGGTCATGTGATTGTCTGAGTAAAATCCTGTAACAGTAGCTTTCTTACTATCCATATATAATTGGGATCCAGCAAAGTGTGTCCGATAATTACTACATAAGAGGAGAGGATGTTCATCACAGTGCTATTTCCCTCTTAGTGGTGTCCTTCTGATATGGCCACAACAAAACTCGTTTCACCTCCACAATATAATTAGGATCTGTCCAAAATGACCAGGCATATAAAAAAAGTAGCAAATTAAATCCGATAATCACAGAAGTAGAATACTCCACCCTGGGTATCCCCTCTCTGCCGTTAAAGATAGAAACATGACTTAGATATACTGTCGAATTCAGATTAGAGGAACATGAGGAACACCGTCAAAGCATGACATGATAATCCATT